>MU224891.1:367655-430155 GCA_018584345.1 Thuja plicata
TTGAATTTGTGGAAGAAAATGTTAACATGATGAGTGGAAGAGATCCTTATGGTTATGATCTAGATGAAGAATCTCCTCCTATTTTTGATAGAGAACCTATTGTGGTGCTAAGGGGTCCCAACTCTAGGAGGTCATCTCAATCCCTTAATGTTGTTACCTGAAGTCAAGGTCCCATTGTCATTAGAGGACCAAATTCAAGTCAATCCAGTAAGCCTAAGCAAGTGGCGTCTAAACCTGTTACCTTGAAGCCAACTGTTAATCCTAAATAAAACTATAATCTTGTTGATCAGTTATAGAGAACACCCGCTTAGATTTTGATCTTTGAGCTCTTAGAGTTGTCTCCAAGACATAAACAAATCCTTGAGCATGCTTTGCATATGGAAAATGTCCCCAACAATTTGGATATTCATCAATTCTAGAATATGGTTAATCACATTGCTAGCCCTCATTACCTTACATTTTCAGAAGATGATGATAAATTTTTTATTCATCTACACAATCTTGCCCTTCATATTGAGGTCATGATCCATAGAACCCATGTCAGGTGCATGTTGATAGATGGGGGTGCTGGGCTTAATATTTGTTCTTTTAGTCTTTTGAAAGAATTGGTTTATTCTGAAGAAGTTATTGATACCAGAAAAATAATTACCATCAAAGCCTATGATGAGGCAAAAAGAAATTCCAAGGGGTTGGCCGTCCTTCCTGTTAGGATTGGCCCTATTCAAAAGGATATTTTATTTCAAATAGTTGATGCTAGACCCCTTGCGTATAATATTTTACTTGGTAGGCCATGGATTCATGACATGCAAGAAGTGTTGTCTACCTACCATAAATATGTTAAGTTCCCCTACAATGGCATATAGATTTGTATACATGAGGATAACACTTTATCTATTAATTCAATTTCAGTAGGGGCTCATGTTCCCCTCAATAGAGAAGAAGAAGATTTTTATGCTACTTTGGCTGAATGTAAAGACAATATTAAGACAATAGACCTTGGTATGGGGGGTATCAACTCAACTCCCTCACAACATTGCTAGTTTCACCTAGGTCTTATGGTAAACCTTCAAAAGAAATTAAGCCTTCCTCTTCAGCTATGAAATTATTTGGCACATTTGTAGAATCATCAATGCCTATTCAAAATGAGAAAGAGGAAACATTTGTTAGATACTATATCTATAGAGAATAAAAGTACAAGCACAATGAGAACTTCTCTCCCTCTCCTAAGACTTATGGAAGAGGATATAATTTTGTCAAGAAGATGGGCTATCCTGGTTATGGCCCTCTTAATCACAATTTGGATGCTAGGTCCAAACCTTTTGATCATGCTAAATTTGGACGCAAGTCTAAGAAACCAGTTGGCCAAGGATTTGAAAATTACAACAAGCGTACCAATCCTCTCTTTGAAAAGTTGGATAGCGATGATGAACCAGAGTATGTACCTAATTTGACAAATCAACAAGATATGTGTGAAGACTGGATCCCTTCGACTACTCTCCTTTGGGGAGATGCGGATATTTCAATCGCCCCTACATTAGTTGCAACTTTAGAACAAGAATCAGATATAAAGGATCCTTTGAGAGAGCGTCAAAGAAGGAATCTTGCTCATTTAATAGAAAGAGAAAATGTTACTTTTGATGAAATTGGACCTTCAACATCATGATGTCACAAGCCTTCATGGTGCAAGCATCCTAATCACAGTTCAGAAACATATTCACATGATTATGAATGGGACTCTTTTTCAGAGCCTTCAACAGTTGATAGAGATGATGTTTTTCACATTTATAGTTCTCAATCTGAGTTATCAAATGAGTCACATGTAGGATAAGAGGTTTTGAACCCACATGTTACCTTAGTGAATGATTCTTTGCTTGTTAGGATGAATCCTGATTTGGGTAGCTTAGAGGGATACTTGACGAACTCAGACTCTTCAGTCACCAGCGATAGTATCATTCATATTTATAGCCTTGAACTAGTCGTGGACCTACCTCTTGTGTATCCTGACCTTATTGATTGGTCCCAACACTATCAAGAACCTGAGCTTTTAACATTCCAAAATGATTATGAGATAGCTTGTTATCTAAATGCCATTGAACATGTAGTCTCTTCCACCAATGAACTGACTACCAGTATGACAGAGCCAGACATCAAGTACCTTAGTCACAACATAAAGAGAAAAGAAAATAAAAAGAATAGGTGTTCTAATGGTGAAAACCACTATGTGGCGGTGTTAGAACCAAAAAAATTAAAAATAAATGATGTATCCAAGGGTGAAAACCTTTCTCAGGCACCTAAGGATGAGGTATTTGATCGTCTCTCTAGTTATTTTCAGGATAGATCTTCAGTGCTTATTGAACCAACACAAGTAGTTAATTTGGGTACAAATGAGGCTCCACAGATAGTACACTTGGCTGAGTCCTTGTCACCAACAAAAAAAGAAGCTTACACTAAGTTCTTATAGAGCAAGAAAATCAATTTTGCATGGACTTATTCACATATTCTAGGATTGGACATTAATCTTTTAATGCATCACTTGTCTATAGCTCCAAATGTCAAACCAGTTAAACAAAAATTGAGGAAAATGCATCCTCACATAGCTCTTCTAGTCAAAGTTGAATTAGAAAAAATCCTTGGAGAAAAATTTATAAGAGTTATTGCTTATGTTGAATGGATATCAAACATTGTACCAGTATCCAAACATGACAAATCCATTTGAGTTTACACAGATTTTAGAGATCTCAATAGAGCATTCCCAAAGGATGACTTTCCACTCCCCAATATAGACATGATAGTGGATATGAATGCGGGTTATGAGATTTATTCTTTGATGGATGGTTTTTCTGGGTACAATCAAATTAAGATAGATCCTAAAGGTCAAGAAAAGACTACATTCACTTGTGCATGGGGAACCTATTGTTGGAACGTTATGCCTTTTGGATTAAAAAATGCAGGAACTACCTATCAAAGAGCTATGACAACTATTTTTCATGACATGATGCATAAAAACATGGAAGATTATGTGGATGACACCTTGGCTGAATCTAAACATAGAGATACACACTTAGATGATTTGGAAGTCATTCTAGATCGCATGGAACAATTTCAACTAAGGTTAAATCCTAAAAAGTGTGCATTTGTAGTCACTTCTAGAAAATTACTTGGTTTTATCATTTCACCAAAAGGAATAGAGGTGGACCTTAAAAAAATTCAAGTGATCATTGATATGCCACCTCCTAAAAATATTACTCCAATGAGGAGTCTTTAGGGACATCTTCAATCTATAAGGAGATTTATTTCACAATTGGTAGATAGAGCTCAACCTTTCACTAAGAACTTGCGTAAGGGAGTCAAATGTATTTGGAATGAGGATTATCAAAAGAGCATAGATGAAATCAAGAAGTACTTGGCAAATCCTCCTATTTTAATGCCTCGTATCCCAGGGAAACCACTTATTTTGTACATTTCAGCGATGAAATCTTCCTTGTGGGCATTACTTGCTCAACTTGATGAAAATGGGAAAGAAAGAGTAATATACTACATCAGTCGTACTCTTGTTTCATATGAGGTTAATTACACTAGCATTGAGAAAGCTTGCCTTGCTATTAGTGTTTGCTTCCCAAAAGTTGCAACATTACATGCTTGCGTACACTATACACCTCATAGCCAAAATATATCCACTCAAATACTTGCTAAGTAAGGCTGCCCTCACTGGTAGACTTGCTAAATGGATGATGGTACTTTCAGAGTTTGACATAGAGAACATTGAGTGAAAAGAAATTAAAGGACAAGTCATAGCAGATCAATTGGCTGATTTCCCATTACAAGATAATGCACCTATTCAAGTTGATTTCCCAGATGAACATCTTATGTATATGACTAAAAGAACTTGGAAGATGTTCTCTGATGGATCTTTTATGCAAAATGGTTCCAGAGCTGCTGTGTTGTTTGTTTCTCCTCATGGGTACACAATTCCTAAGTCTTACAAGTTATTATTTCCATGTACAAACAACATTGCTAAGTATGAAGCTTTAACAAATGGACTTAAGATGGCCATAGAATGGAGAATTATAGAATTACATATCTATGGGGATTCACAACTAATATTAATCCTAGTTAATGATGAATATCAAACAAAACATGAGAAAATCGTACCTTACAATAAAATGGTTGATTCCTTAAAGAGATACTTCACATTTGTCACATTTTAGCAAATCCCTAGAGCAGAAAACAAAGCAGCTGATGCTATGGCTATGCTTGCTTCACTTCTTCAGTTAGATCAATATGAATCAAGATTTGAATTCCTGGTGGAAGAGCTACATCACCCTATCTTTGATTCCCAAGAAAGGCATATCATTTGTACCCTTGTTGGTCATGAGTCATCCCGTTATGGTGCCATTTATTCATATCTTCGTGATGACATTATACCTAAAAATTTTAACCATTCTAAACACCAAAATCTCACCCAAAATGCCTCTCATCATTCCCTTATCACTAGTGATTTGTATAGGAGGGGTCTAGATGGAACAATTCTTAGATTCTTAGAAAAGGAAGAATCTGACCAAGCGTTAGTTGACATCCACAAGGGCATCTATGAGGGACACTCCAATGGTCTTGACATGGCCTGAAGGTTGCTTAGGAAGGGGTACTATTGGCCCATGATGTAGATTGATGTAGTAGCTTTTGCAACGTCATGTGAAAAGTGTCAAAAACATAGTAACTTGATACATGCTCCAGGAAGGGAGCTCATTCCTTCTATATCTCATTGGCCATTTTAGCGCTGGGCTTTTGACCTTCTTGGGCAGATTCATCCCAACTCATCAGGTGGACACAAATTTATCATCACTGCTACTGATTACTTGACTAAATGGGTACAAGCTGTCCCACTTTTTGTTGCCTCAGGAAAGATAGTTTCTTTATTCATTTTGAACCATATCATCTTTCGATATGGAGTGCCTTCTGAGATTATTACTTACAATGGAGGCAAGTTCAAAAATAAGGACCTTAAACAACTCTACAAAAAATTCAAGATTAAACAACATTGGTCCTCCATTTACTTCCCGCAAGGAAATGTTCAAGCAGAGGCATCAAATAAAACCATTCTTAAAATCTTGCATAGAACAGTTTGTAAGAATGGTAGAGATTGGCATTTACAGAAAAATTTGGCTTTGTGGGCCTATAGAACAAGTATTCGTACTCCTACTGGGGATACTCCTTTTGCCCTTGCATATGGTGCTGAAGCAATGTTACCTTTGGAGGTTGAGATTCCTTCATTTCAAGTTTCTCTCCATGGTCTAGTTATAGATGAAGACTACCGTGCCATGAGACTTCAAGAGTTAGAACTTCTAGAGGAAATATGTCAAGCATCATTTGACCATATGAGGGTCTATCAAAAGCACATGTCCAAAGCCTTCAATAAAAAGGTTTGTCCTAGAGAATTCCAAGTGGGAGATCTTGTCCTACGTGAAAATTCTAAGAATTAATAGCATAGAGATCAAAAGGGAAAATTTGAACCTAATTGGCTTGGACCTTATATTATTACATTAGCTTTCGAGACATGTGCTTGGTTACTATATACAGAAAAGGGAGAGAAGCTCCTTGATCCTATCAATGTCTTGCACCTAAAGAAGTTCTATCCATGATGCCCATTCTGTCTGGGGGCACCCTTTTGTACAAATTTATTGGTCCTAAAAAAATTCAAAAAAATGATATATTGTCAAAAAATTTTAAAATTGGAAAATGTCCTGAAAAAATGATCATCTTAGTGAAAATCTAGCAATAGGCACTTTGATGTATCTTCAAAAAAAATTATATATTCCAAAAATACAAAAAAATCAAAAAATTCAATAATTCAAAAAAATAGAAAAAGTGCCTTGGTGAAAACCTGGAAACAGACGCGTTGGTAGAAAAAATTCAAAAAGAAATTATAAAAGGTCCTGAAAAGAAAAAGAAGAAAAAAAATAAAAAATGAAAATGAAAATGAAAATGAAAAAATTGTAATAAAATCCAGGTGGTGAAAACTTGGAAACGAACGCTAATTGAGGACTCTGCATCCCTATTTCTTAGCGCGTGTCCGCGACACTTATCCTTTCTCCATCATGACTTGTCCTTGTTGCCTTTGTTTGGAATTGTTCTTTGTCTTTGTCTAGGGGGGAATAATTGTGTTAGCTTTGGTCTCTTGGATGCGTTAGTCTTTAGGACATCTCACAAATGGTGTTTTTCAATACCACCCCAACTATATTTTTCAATACAACCCCTAACATTGAGTATTTTTCAACACTTATCGGTTTGGTCTTACCCATTTTGTCATGTGGTCTTATCTGCTTGTGAGCATTCGATCCTTATCCTCAGAACTTAGTTTCAATTAACACACTTAAATTTTAAACACAAAACTTAATGCTTGAGCTATGTCATGGTATTTTCTTTGTGTGCTGACTGTTATTGATTTTTGTTGAGTGTGCTTGTCTAATAAGTCTCTCTGTGATGCATAGCTAGAGGAATTGGCGCATGTTTTTATTTGCTTCCTGCTTTATGCTTCATTTTTTTTACACAACCATTCTACTGGTCATCCTAGCCTCTATGCCTTGATGTGAGCAAGGTTTTGCTATATTAAATTGGGTAAGCTAACATCACCATCATCTTGACCTTTATGTCTTTGATTCTTATGTTAGAATATTTCCACATGCCGATCCGATATAAATCACATTCATATCTTCATAGTTGGGCTCGTGACTAGTGATGGTTGTGTGATGCTTCCAATCACATTCATATCTTCATAGTTGCACTTGTGACTAGTGATGATTGTGTGATTTTCTGATGTTCGTTAATAATGGCCCAATGATGAGAATAAGTTCCTTAACATTCTCTTATGAATGATGACCACAAAGACCTATGTTTGTTTCTCTATTGCAAGTGCACCTTTTCATTTTAATGTAGCTCGTGTTGTTAGACTTCATGTTAGTTTGTATTTTTAGGATGCATTATGAGTTTGAGGGTTTCCTTCATGTTTCTTGTGGACTTTTAATCAAATGTGGTCATGTTTGATATTCATTTCCTTATCTTCTTTTGTGATCTCTGCTTGACCAAACAATTTTTTTAGAAACACATAGCATTAGACTGCTACTTCAGGATTGGACACCCTAAATGGCTGCTAAGTAGATTATTTAAAGTCTCATTTAATTATGGACCAAGGACGTAAAATTGGAATGGTGTTTGCAAAGTATATGCTTCAAACCTCCTTGATTCTCATGGCTAAATCTATGGAATCGAAATACATTATGATTCAAGAATCTATACTATCTCAATTAAATGCAATTATGTTAAGAAAACAAAAATCACGAGTAGGGGTTACTTTGCTCGCCTATGCTACAGGAACAGTGCACTAGTTCTGTTACTAGTGGCTGCAGGAACAACATAGTTCTATTTACTTCTTAATGAGAAAGGAAATAACTTCTAATCTAATATAATGATTCACTCACCAAGTGGGCCCCATTTGATAAGTGAATAGAAATGCAATCAAGATAAGAGACTGAAACTCAAATTATGCACTCTATTCATTCATGGAGGAAATGTACTTGGAAAATATACAGTGCTACAATGTGAAATTCTATTCCAGAAATTATATCAACTAACTCTCCTATGGAACTACAGAATTCCACTTATTTAAGGAGGAACTAAACTATAACCTAAATCTAAGATCACTCCATTAATGAGGATCACTAATGGATACATTGTGCTCATAACAAAAATCTCGAACAACAATAGTAGGTCTTCAAGTTCTTCCCAGAATATAGCATGCAGTGGTTCTAGATCTACACACAGTGTCAACTCGAGAACTGAACTGACTCGTTCCTCTGCAAGAGTTCTATGACATGCCCATCTTCAACCGCTTTACTTAATTCCTTTCTTTATGCTATCACTTCTGAAGGTAACAGCTATTGTTGACCCTTTCAATGCCATGCTGGAATTCTTGAATGTGCCATGATTTGACTCCTACAAAATGGTTAGCATACATAACTTCTGACGCATAAATATATTTTATCATTTAATACTAAGAAAGAAGTGTGAGATTTTGTTCAATATTCTTGCACAACTTTTGGCTATAGGAAGGAGACTACCCATAAACATAGCATAGGGAAAAGGAATATCTATTCAACATGCAATCACTTATATCGTGCAACTTCTATACATTACTTCCAAGAAAAATACATTATGTTTTTACCATCCATTTTACCTACATATGTCCTTACATATAAAATATATAAAAGCCATAAGTTTAAAATTTCTGCCTTGAAAACAAAATGCTGAGAAAAGAAAGTAAACACATGGAAAAGATGGCCTTTTGAGAGGCTCATCATTCCCCCCAACTACACTATTGTTGTTCCCCAACACTCATAAAATTTCAAATCCTTTCCCTAAGCCTCAGGTCACTAGCGGTCTTCTCACCTAGTTCATCAACAACATAATTGAAGTATCCATGGCTGTTCCAAAGTCTGTCCCACCTCTATCTTTCCTTAACCATATCATGCTATTCTACACTCTTATTTACTGCCAGCAAAGGCTGCATGAAGATTGGAGGTTGAAACCTTAAGGGCATCCAATAATGTAGCTATGTGTGGCCCAACATTATAAACCATGGGACACAACAAGTAGCAAAAGTTAAATTCTGTGAAGAATGGGGTTCCCTAATTTTGAAGTCATGGGGCATCCTTATCCACCACTGCCTACAAGATGCAATCACAGCCTCAACATCTTGTGAAGAATGTTGTTCCCAATCTGCATATCCCTTCTCTCTGACTGGAAGAACCTTGCGAGACCCACTAGGGTTCATCATTATTGAGATCCAATCAAGGAATTTCTGCCTAGAGCTTTGAACTTCAGGCCTCATCATAAGGGGTGTGTCTATTTCACTACTTCGATATGGGAGAGCCTGATGCTCTATCTGATCTCATTCTGAATCCAGGACATAACTGCCCTCAACTACACATCTCCTACGTAAAGAAGTGAATTCTATTCTCTATTGTCAGGCACAGCTAGATTATGTAGATATAATTCACATAAAAGATTCTTGATGGGCATAGTTGCTGATCGGAAGGCATCATAGAAGTCGTGAGGTGTAGCAATGGAAGGATTTAATCCCTCAACAATCGTTGTCAATTGAAAATTAACAAATTGTTCTTTAAGGAACAATGCATAAACTGGAGAAGGTGACCTACATGCCATTGCTACAGGAATCAATTCAGTGATCTGCTCAATTCTCCTCTCCAATACTACAATCTGATTTGTTTTCTGCTCAAGTTGACAAGCTTGCTCCTCAATTATCCTTTTTAATTTCTCTATCTCCAGTTCCCATTGTGTCTTTTCCCAGGTGATATTTCGGTACAAACTCAATCCTACTACTAATGGTGTGGATAAATATGAGGGTGGCATGGGTTATTACTGAAGAACATTAATCCACTTAGATGTAGTTTGAGGGATCTTTACTTCCTCCGCATTAGTGAAAGTAGCCCCTTTCCCCTTGTCACAATTTTTTACTGAGTCACCTGCTTGGCAGGATTCATCAATGGAAGCTTTTCCTTTCCAAATGACAAGGTTTTTTATTGAATCATTCACTTGGGATGATTCAGCTACCTTGGCTAATGTGTCCAATCCATCCTTGCTCAACTGTTCAAACACTTCTTCTGTAATGTCCTCATTCACTGTAGGAAATTCATCAGGAGGAAGATTCTTGAAACTGTCATTAGAATCTTGACCAGAATTATTGCAAAATCCCTCTATTTGTAAAGAATCCTTATCACTGTCCACAAGGATGTATTCAACTTGTGGATCAGTTGTAGCTTCATCATCCATAATGTGGGCTAGGGTATCACTATCTGCTCTGTTTGAAGCCATTGCCTCTGAAGAGGACTTTTTTGCAGATTCAGAGGATTCAACATTTATAATTGAATCATGGGTTTTTCTTGCTTTACTAGCACTAGCAAAAATTCTAGCACTCTTCCTCACAGGGGTTTGAAAAGAGCTCATTGGTTCCTTGTAGTTCTTTTTTGTGGACGACACCTCCCCCATAATGGTTACATGAGGTTCTTCTGATGTTGCCTCCTTGGAAGAAGGCAAGGGTTCCTCGGACATCTTATTCATATTTTCATTATCAGCTGGCTGTTGTTCTAGAGTCATTTCCTTTGTATCTATGGGTTTATCCTTTCCCTTTACAACAGTAGACCTAGTTTCTTCAGATGGTGAAGTGTCATGAGCAGCAACAGCTTCTCTAGTTTTTCTTTCCTTTTTATCAGAAACAGGAGTGTTATCATTGTAGGCTCTTTTCCTAGATAGGGTAGGTCTAGAAGAGGATTTTCAGGAACAAGTTCTATTTTATGGATTACTTTACGAACCCCTATTGCGGTGTTAACCCTACTACCTATACCCTAGCCTCTCAGACCAACCACCCTAGGTGCTAAATCTTCCATAGCCAAGAATTCCTCCCAAGTCCCAATTGACTATTTAACTAAATCCCTTTCTACAACTAGTTTAATTAAATAGTGATGGGAAATAGATTGCACTTTTCCTGACTAAACAAGAGACACCTATTTTTTCACAATATTAAAAAGAAAACTAGGTAAGTTTACTGACCTATTTTCATGGTGGAGGGTGCTCAGAATCTTGAAATGTAGTCTATGCAGGTACTTGTAACATCCCTCACAGGTGAATTAGGATATGGTAAATGTGGCCAGCTTCAAAAATTCCATGGGTAATGACGTTCTTGAAGTGCCCTGCTTCTTATCAATCTCCAATTATGGGTCACTATGCAGGGTAAATTGTGCCCTAGCCAAGCGCAAGTCAATATCCTTTGTCCACCTTTCCCCTTCCTGTGGCAACTTTGTAACCTCTACCATGATATCTTCTAAAAATTCAACCCTTAGACCTTTCACTACTGCAAACCCATTGTTCAAAGTATTCAGAAATTGAAAAGTGATTTCGTCATCGAAGCCATTAAGGCTTAAGCAGTAATCCATCCATCCCCATTTCTGAAACAACTCACATGCAGCTAGGTCCCCAAGTAACACTTGATGATCCATTGGCTCGTGCCTCAGAACGTCTCCACCGATTGCAAATGATAAAGAAAATAGCTCTGCAGGATGTGCTCAGTTGCTACAGAAAATTGAAACAAAATGGAGGCCTTTCTACGGACGCAAGATGTTTTTTATTTTTCTTTTTGAGAAAAACTGAAGTACATGATAGCTTTTAATTCTAAGCAAGCAAGCATTACTTTGAATGATTTTCATAAATACATTCACACGTGTTAAGGTTCACCACCCAAACACGTCACAAAATTGTCATTATTAAGTGAACCTTACTTTAATTTACTTTCAAATCAACTTTTAAACCATGATGACTTAACCAATGAAGGACAGATAAGCTCCCACATGACAACGGTCACCATGAAAAGAAAAGAAAGAAATAAAGTTTTTTCCTTCTCACTTGCTAAAATCAATTTGGAAGTATTGAAACAAGCATGAATTAAATAACCCCTCCCCCCAACTAAGTATAAGGCATGGGTCCCACCAAGCCGTTGCATGCAAGAATAGAAAAAGAAAAGTACACTGATTTCAAAATAATAAATGAATAAAATAATTTATGTGCAAAAGTATGTGTTACTAACCTGAGGTACTATAGGAAGAGTGTAATGCTAGGCAACACACACTGATGGAGTGATGCGGTGGTGTAGACACATGGAAGAGAGAAAGGTGATGCAGATTTTTATTACAAAGAAATCAAATCACATAAGTGAAATGTTTATTATGGAAGCTGGAATAAAATCATAGCTTGGCAGAAATCTGGGTGGAATACCTAGATGCTTATGGTGCAGGAAGAGCATTGTCTAAGTTCTGTTGGAACTACTGTAGGAAGTCCTAACGACTCTCAGGCTTGTGATATATCTTTAGACAATGCCCGTTAACAAGGAGTTTGAATCTGACAGGATCAATTATAGAGAGATGAACGACGCCATTATCAAATATTGAGACTATTTCATAGGGCCCTAACCAATGCATTTGAAATTTTTTAGGAGTATGCTGATATCTTAAATCATAGAGTAATGCCCAATCACCAATGGAAATTTTTTTATCTTTTATGAATCTGTCGTGCCACTTCTTTCACTGCTTTTGAATTAGTTATGTGTTATGAAGTGCAGATTTCTTGTATTCATCCAATCCATTAAGCTACAAGAGCTTGTCCTCTTATTCTTTGTTTAGGTTAATATCCATTTCCAATGCCATCTTGAGAGTCTTATGGTGTAACTCAATATACATGGATTCAGATTTCCCATAGACCAACTCAAAAGGAGTGAATCCAGTAGTGGTTTTCCAAGTTGTGCGGTAAGCCCAAATGGATTCAGGAAGTCGATTTGCCCAATCCTTTTTGTGAATGGTAACTGTTTTGGTTAGAATGGCCTCTATCTCTTGGTTTGTGATCTCAGCCTGTCCATTGGCCTGAGGATGGTATGGTGAAGATTTACCATGCCTCACCGTGTACTCATTCATCAATTAGAAAATAAGGTTAGAGGTGAACTGTGCCCCTTGATCTATTACTATTTCTCGAGGCACTCCAAACCTAGTAAAAATAAATTCATACAGAAACTTTTCTACCTTATGGTCCCTTGCATGCCTCATTGCTTTTTCTTCAACCCATTTTGTGGCGTAATCAGTGCATACTAAGATATAAGACTTACCATGTGAATATGGCTCAATGGGGCCAACAAAGTCAATGCCCCACTTGTCAAATTATGTTACCACCACCTGAGATTGTAGGGGCATTTCATCAGTCTTCATGGGATGTCCCATCCTTTGGCATCAGTCATAGTGTCGGGTATGCTTAGCTGCATCTTTATGTAATGTAGGCCAATAATAACTGGTTGTCAATACCTTGTATGCTATTCTTTTTTTGGAAAAATGGCCACCACATGGGTCATCATGACATGCCCGAAGGATGTCATAGGTCTCATCTTCATGGAAACATCTATGGGTGACTTGATCAGGACCTATGTAGAACATAAATCGATATATCCATGAAAAGTTGAAACTTTTCTTAGCCAACAACCATCATTCATGGGGTGAGAAATGAGGTGGTGCTCGTCCTGTAGCAAGGTAGTTTGCGATGTTAGCATACCATAGATTGTAAGTTGCAAGAGAGAATAGGTGCTCATCTGGGAAGCTGTCATCAATTATTTCAAGCTCATTAGGAACTTGTAATCTAGAGAGAAAATCAACAATGACATTAGCTTTTCCTGGTTTATCAATGATAGTTATATCAAACTCCTGTAGGAGGAGTAACCACTTGGCTAACCTACAAGAAATGGCCAGTTTATTCATCAAGTATTTGATTGTTGAGTGATCAGTATAAACAAATACTTCATAATTGGTTATGTAATGTCTGAATTTATTTAATGCATAGATTACAACAAGAAGTTCCTTCTCAGTAACAGTATAATTTAGTTCTACACCTTGCAAATTTTTTCTGATGTAATAAATGGCGTGAACAACTATTCCTTCTTTTTGACCCAGCACTACCCCAATTGCATAGTCAGATGCGTCTGTGTGGATATGAAAGGGCAGCTTCCATTTTGGTCCTCTAAGAATAGGGGTCTTTGTCAACACATCCTTCAACTACTGGAATGATCACTCACAGTCTGGTGTTCATTCAAATTCTTCATCTTTCTTCAATAGATTATATAATGGAGTGGCAAGTTGGCTGAAGTTCTTGATAAATCTCCTATAGTAACCGGCATGACCAAGAAAACTTTGGACATCCTTCTACTTTGTTGGGGTTGGGCATGTGATGATTACTGAAATCTTTCTAGGATCAACTTGGATACCAAAGGATGAGAGGTAATGCCCTAAGACAAATCCCTCCTCCATCATTATATAACACTTCTCACTATTAAGTGAGAGATTATAGTGTTGACATCTTTGAAGAACTTTTTCTAAATTAGCATAAGCCTCTTCAAATGTAGTTCCATATGCAGTAAAATCATCCATGTATATTTCAACACAGTCAGTGGAAATGTCAGAAAAAATGCTTATCACTACCCTCTGGAAAGTAGTAGGTGCATTACATAACCCAAATGGTAAGATAGAATAAGCAAATGTTCCCCATGGACAAGTGAATGTTGTTTTATCCCGGTCTTCTGGTGATATCTGGATCTGGTTGTAGCCACTGAAACCATCCAAGAATGAAAAATAATTTTTGCCAGCAAGGTTGACAAGTACTTGGTCAATAAAGGGAAATGGAAAGTGATCCTTCTTGGTTGCTTTATTAATCTCCCTATAGTCCACACAAACTCACCATTTGCCACCTTTCTTAGGGACGATTACAAGAGGGGAGACCCACTGACTATCAGAAATGGGATATATGAAGCCAAATTGAAGAAGTTTTTGCAATTCAACCTTTACTACATCTCTTAATGTAGGGTTTATTCTTCTTTGAGGTTTCCTAATAGGTCTGGACTTAGGACTAATATAAATCTTATGAGTACACAATTTTTGGTCAATCCCCTTCATGCGAGTATAGTCCCATGCAAAAGCTTGTTGAATCTTTTGCAAAAGCTAGACAAGGCTAGACATCTAATATTCAGTGAGATTCTTATTGACATTCAATTCCCTACCTGAGGCAATCTGCACTCTTTTAACTTTATCCAACATAAGAACTTCTGCAAAAGAAGGTGACTTTATTTAATGGGGTAACAAAGTATGGAGATAGTCAGGTGTTGTAGGAAACTTGGATGAAGACTTCTTAGGCAATATGGTTTGAAGAGAATAGTTAGGGTCATGACATGAGGGTTCTTCAGAGCCATAATGGTTTGTAAGGATTGCTACTAGTATGTCATCCTCCTCCTGTGAGACCATGAATGGATTTCTACCAATAACCATAAGATGTTGTACTGAATTGGCATCAAGGGGGGCATCTCCTAGATCCGGCCATACAACTTAGTAAAGTTTAGCTTGAGGATTGGCTAGAGAATACAGGGTTAATTTCTTAGTATTAATACCATCAGATATGGTCATTTTTCCTGAGCGACATGCAATGCAAGCATCTATTGTGGCTAACCAAGGCCTTCCTAGGATTAATGGATACCCTCCTAGTGTGGCTTTGGGAGACAAGATGATGAAATCTAAGGGGTAGTCTAAGTAATCTAGTGTGACAACAATATCCTCTACCATACCATCTGGTTTGACAGTTAAATTATCAGCTAACTGGAGAATAGTGGGTGTTTCCCTCAACCCAATGATACTAAGCCTTAACAACACATCCATATTCATAACATTAATAGAGGATCCTAGATCAACCAAGACATTCTATATTTGTATACCATTAATGTGAATGGTAACCACTCAACTCCCTGGATCAGAGTATTTAGGCATCAAGACTTTATTGCATGAGATCAGAAAGTTGTCCAAGAACATGGACAGTAATAGGATCTTTCTTCTTCCTACCAGGGTGCTTGATACAGACTTCCTTGATTGCTTTATTTTAGATTGGAATTTCCTTGAGGGCATCTAATAATGGTATTTGGATAGTCATTTACTTCAATTGGTCAATTAGGTCATTTGCAATAGTATTCTCTTTAGGGGATACTGAAGGTTATGCCAATCTCTACTGAAAAGGTAGGATTTTATCAACTGGAATAGGTGGTGCAATAGGTTGAAAAACAATATTTTGATTGTCAGAAGCTTCCTCAATATCAGAAACATCAGTTATTATGGGTACTCTTGGTGCAGGCAATGTGGTCCCTGATCTTAGGTGGATATCATTCACTTGTAGTGAATAGGCTTGCTGCTTGTTATTTGGATTTGGATTTGGTTGCGCAGGTAGTTGTGGTTTCTAAGGACTATTATTTGCTATAGGAGGCGGAGGCATAATATCTTGTTGTTGAGGTGGAGACATAATAGCTTGCTCCTGATTAGGTTGATTGGGTCCCCACTGAGGTTGTTGTTGCCAGTTACCATGTGGTTTCCATTGGTTATTATGTTGTAGTTGCTAGTATGGATTGAACTGTTGTTGATATGGATTAAACTACTGTTGATATGGGTTAAATAGAGTTTGAAAGTTCTAGTTATACTATGGCTGCTGAAAGTTCTAGTTATTTTGCTGCTGCTGGTTGGGCCAGTGATTATTCCAATTTTGTCCTTGAGGGACAAAATTTTGGGGGTTTTGATTCTTCCACTGATTACTATTATTATTATTATTATAACCAAAATCATTTAAGGGGTCTTGAGGCATACCTTGTCTTTGAGCCCACGGTCGCCTTTGAGCCACGTAAAATACTTCTCCATTCTCCTCATCTATTGCTTTGAACTCGGTGGGCATTGAAGTAGTGTCCACAGATGCAATAGTTTTGCATTTACAGTTTATTTTCTTCTCCCTGCAATGGGAGCAGAATTCAGCCAACATAGCTTTTGTGTCCTCTTTCTTGCTTCGGGCTTACATGGTGTCCAGCTGAGTGGCCACATCATTGATAATGTCCTGCTTGAAGTCAGACAGGAGGTCGGATAGTTCTATCTTAGACACTCTGGAGCCATTTGTCTTTTGAGGCATGTCCCTTAATCCTCTTCTTTTTTTTACTATAGCCCTTGAGTAATTCATACATATGGTCTTGATCTCTGCCCAGTTTTTCTGGGTGATATCGCCACCAGCCATAAGGTTCAAGGCTTATATGCTTCCTTCATTGACACCTTTGAGGAATAGATGTTTTTATGATTCCTCATTCAACTGGTGTTGTAATCACCTAAAAATGGTCACCTAAACCCTAAACCCCCAATCTCAACATTTAATCAAGAAACCCTAATCTTGATTAACCCTAAGTCCTAAATCAAACAGGCAATTATCAAATTCAAACTGATCTGACCTAAACCCTAGATCCTAATCAATCATCATACTTGATTAATTAATTAATTCCTAAAATCACATTACATTGGTAAATAAACTTTATACTATTATTTAATTGATATTCTGACATATTAATTAAATAAAAATTACAAAATTGTCAATTAAATCAAAAAGGAATTAAATTAATTATAAAAACATAAATGTGCATTCAAAATCAATTAATTTATTAAAAATGCATATGACATCATCAAATTCAGTTGACTGATTATCAAAATGGAAACAATCCAGTTCCACCCAGTTAACTGATTCTCCACTGATTATCATTTTGGAAACATTCCAGTTAACTGTGAACTGATTTTGCAAGTTTTCAAAATAACTGATCAGTCAGTTCAGTCAACTGACTCTCTCGACCAATCGAATCACTTGCACATGGATTGTGCTTGTTCAATCAAATCTGAGCCACTCTTTTTATTCAATCTCGACTGTCAATTCGAGAGAGATTTCTATAAGAGAGAAACTCTTTTCCTTCACAAAGGATCCTAACTTTTTATCTAAAGTTATTATGCTGCATTTTCATCTTAGCTTTCTTGCATTCTTAACATAGTTTTAATTGTTGTTTACTTTTATGTTAATCATGCAAACCTAATCTTAGAACATATTTCAATTGGTATTTTAAAATCAATCTTTCATACTTCAATTGGTGCTCTAAAACTTAATCTTAATTAGCTTTGGATTAGCTGCATCTAAATAATTATCTTAGATCATTTAGCATAGTTTTGAAATCCTTCATTTAGATCTTTGGTGTAGTCACTGAGCTTGCGATGATCTGAGAGCAAGCTCATACTCCTGCCTACTAGGAAGCAATAGGTCAATTCATTCACACATGCATGATGAATTAATTTATATTCATTTATGTATGTGATTGAAGAGCAATGACCATGTTGAAGTATACTGCTAAATCAAAGGCCCACATTTAGCTATCATAGGTGTTGAGCATTGTGTTGCAAGTTAAACATAAACCTGGAAACATAGTCTTCCAAGGTTTCATCCTCTTTCTGCGACATCTTGAAGATGTCATCTCCTTTTAAATCATGTCCTCTACAATACTCTTTGTATTTTGCAAGAAACATGTTGCTCATGGCATTCCAATTTGCTATGGCATTAGCTCTGAGGCTCATGAACCACCTTAGAGTGGCCTCTTTAAGAGTTGACAAAAACAACTTTAGCTTATGGGCATCAGTTGTGTAGTTGTAGCTCCTATAGAGGATATAGAACTCGAAGAGGAATGTCTTTGGATCTTTAGTGATAAGTCCATAAAATTTTGGCAGTGCAACGGCTGGAATGTTATTCAGGTTTTGGTTACCTTGTTGTGGAAGAATTGGGAAGGGAAAGGTAGGCTGAGCCATCCTTGGAGGGGGCCTGGTTGATGCTGTGGTGGTGGCTGGTATATAATAAGAGCTAATGGGTTGTCGTGATACTCAGGCTCATCAAAAAGGACTTCTAAATGTAGCGATTCTTTAAAGGATGAGGGTGATGAAATTTCTCCTTGGGTGTCTACAAATGGATTTTCAAATAGGTCTTCTTCTTCACTATCTACTTGAGGTTCTTCAGGCTCGGGGTTAAAAAGATCAAATGGTTCAGCCTGGTATTGGCGAGGAAGGAATCTTCAGTGAGGATCTCTTCTTCTATGCATAAAATGCTTGCTTGAAATTAAATCCTAGATTATAAAAACTGGAATCACGAACACGAAAGTAGGCTTGAACTAACACCATCCCTGGTAGTGGCACCAAAAATGCTTGGCCAAACAATCTTATCAGAAACACATAGAATTGGACTGCTACTTCAGGATTGGACACCCTAAACGGCTGTTAAGTAGATTATTTAGTCTCATTTAATTATTGAACAGGGACGTAAACTTGGAATGGTGTTTGCAAAGTATATGCTTCAAACCTCCTTGATTCTCATGGCTAGACCTATGGAATCGAGATACATTATGCTTTAGGAATCTATACTATCTCAATTGAATGCAACTATGCTAAGAAAATAGTAATCATGAGTAGGGTTTACTCTGCTAACCTATCCTGTAGGAATAGTGCACTAGTTCTGTTACTAGTGGCTGCAAGAACAACAGAGTTCTATTTACTTCTTAATGAGAAAGGAAATAACTTCCAATCTAATAAAATGATTCACTCACCAAGTGGGCCCCCTTGGACGAGTGAATAGAAATTCAATCAAGATAAGAGACTGAAACTCAAATTATGCACTCTATTCATTCATGGAGGAAATGTACTTGGAAAATAAATAGTGTTACAATGCCAAATTTTATTCCAAAAATTATATCAACTAACTCTCCTGTGGAACTACATAATTCCTCTTATTTAAGGAGGAACTACACTATAACCTAAATCTAGGATCACTCCATTAATGAGGATCACTAATGGATACATCATGCTCATAACAGAAATCTTGAACAATAATAGTAGGTCTTCAAGTTCTTCCCAGAATATAGAAAGTAGTGGTTCTAGATCTGCGTGCAATGTCTACTCAGGAACTGAACTAACTCGTTCCTCCGCGAAAGTTCTACGAAACACCCATCTTCAATTTCTCTACTTAATTCCTTGCTTTATGTTAGCACTTCTGAAGGTAACGGCTGTTGTTGACCCTTTCAACGCCATGCTGGAATTCTTGAATGTTCCATGATTTGACTCCTACAAAATGGTTAGCATTTACAACTTTCGATGCATAAATATATTTTATCATTTAATACTAAGAAATAAGTGTGAGATTTTGTTTAATATTCTTGCACAACATACAGCTACAGGAAGGAGACTACCCATAAACATAGCATAGGGAAAAGGACTATCTATTCAACATGCAATCACTTATATCCTGCAACTTCTATCCATCAGTTCCAAGAAAAATACATTATGTTTTTACCATCCATTTTACCTACTTATGTCCTTACATATAAAATATATAAAAACCATAAGTTTAAAGTTTCTACCTTGAAAAAAAAATGCTTAAAAAGGAAAGTAAACACATGGAAAAGATGGCCTTTTGAGAGGCTCATCAATCTCAATCGAAATTTTCTATCTTACACAGTTGATTGATTTTGGGGAAAATTCTTTTTCTTCTCTCCATTTCTTTCCACTTCTTCCAAACTTCTATCTTCCATTCGCTTTCACCCCACTTATTTTCTTCTAATTCAATCTTGGGGCATAATATTTCATGCGTAATGATCTACCTTGGTTTTGTGATCTTTATATCTTTCATCGTACATCAAGAACCTTATCTTTAGTTTGATTTGATCAAAATTTATCAATTTGTTGTTTCTCCTCTATCTCATTTTGGTTTTTATCATGAGGGGCCAGTACCTATCAAACTTCAATTTTTGATTCAACTTTATCAATTATATCAGTTTTTCTTGAGATTCTTATCTTTGACATGTCAATTACTTATTTCGGTGTTGTTTTTGTCTTTTTCAATTGTGCTTATTTTTGAACTAATGTGTTCCTGAATTGACCACACGTCTGGGTTATTTTGTGATCCCAAGTCGACCTCACACTTCAACTACATTCTTTGACTACATGTGTTCCTGAGTTGACCACACATTTGTCAAAGTGGGGCAAATGTATGCACCCTAAAATGGTCACCTAGACTTTGTGCCCCATTTTATCATTTTATCAATTTCCTGAATCAATGCTTTGTAATATTTTCAATTCAAATCGATTTCCTTGATCAAATTGTAACTTATTCAATTATTTAAATATTTCCTAAGGTTTGATCATTTTTATCTAATTAAAAGATTTAATTTTCATTTTAATTAAATAAAAATTATCTTATTTAATTAAAATATTTAATCTCCCTTTTAATTGAATAAAATTTATCTTATTTAATTAAACTAAATTTCTCCCTTTTAATTAAATAAAATTCCTCTTATTTAATTAAATTCAATTTCCTCCATTTAATTAAATAAAATTCTTCCAATTTATTTTATTATAAAGAAAACCCCTCTTTTAATTAAATAAATAAAAATCCTCACTTAAAGCACTTTATTTGATGAAAAAGGAAATAAATTAAATAAAAGTTCCTTTTTCTACACATCCTCCTAAGTGGTGAGATTTTTGCCTCTTAATCATAGCCTTTCATTTTTGCCTCTTAATCTCAACCATTCACTTTCCTTTAAAAGGAGACCTCTCCTTCCCATTCATATACACCTTTTTCATAGTATTATTATGCTATAAGTTTGGAGAGAAATTTTGGAGAAGAATTTGAGCTTCTTATTTTGGAGAATTTTGGATATTGCAATTTCTCTCTTCTTGTCTTCTTCTTGCATTCATGGCTACTCATGTAGATTAGATTCATTTTCATGCATTTGAATCTCTCGTTTCATGGTGTACTTGCATAGGCACTAACTAGGTCAATTTGAGGGCCTCCATTTCACACCTTTGCACTCCATGACTAGAGAGTTATGGATCGATATTTGAGGCCTCATTCTTGAGAAACCTTGGATGGAATGATTCATAGAAGTGTGTCAACATTTTAGCACACAACAACTAGTAATCATAGGTGTTCCGATAGGTTTACAGTATTCAATTCCAAACTTTTTTAACAATTACTTAAGATACTTGGTTTGAGAGATGAAAATACCATGTTTGTCTTGAGTAATTTGCAAACCAAGGAAGAACTTCATTTCCCCAATCATAGACATTTCAAAATAAATTTTCATTTCCTCAAAAAATTTCTTACTCATTTCATCATTACCTCCAAAAATAATTTCATCAACAAAGATTTCAACAATCAAGATTACATCTTCACTAGTTCTCAAATAGAAATCAATGTCTACATTACCTTTTCTAAAGCTAAGATATAGTAAATACTTGTCAAACTGAGCATACCATGTTCTAGGTTCTTGTTAGAATCCATATAATGCATTTTCAACCATAAAACCATTTCTACATCTTCTGTCGAAGGAAAGCTATCAAATTGCTCAATGTGGACTTCTTACTCTAGATCTCCATTTAGAAATGTAGATTTCACATCCATCTGATATACCTCAAATTTCTTGTGTGCAGTATAAGAAAGGAACAATATTACTGCCTCTAATCTAGCAACATGAGAAAATGTCTCTTCAAAGTCTATGTGAGTAGCCTTTACAAACCAATCTATCTGTATTCCTTACAACCATACCTTCTTTATTCATTTTATTTTTGAAAACCCATTTAGTTCCTATAACATTCTTGTCCTTAGATCTAGGAACCAATTCTCAAGTGTTTTTTTTCTGTATCTGATCCAATTCTTCTGAAATTTCTTTAGTCAAAGATTCATCCTCAAGTTTTTGTTTGAAAACATTAAATTTGTCAAAAGCTTCAGACTTCTCTTTAAGAAATGCAACTTACACCATCCTAGAATAATCATCAACAAAGAGTATAAATTACCTTTCTCCATAGCAAGATCTTGTTCTTGTAGGAACATAGAGATCTATATGTACCAGATCCAACTTCCCCTTGGCTAAGTAATATTTTCTCTGAGAACTACTTCTAGTTTGTTTCCCCATCACACACTCTCCACACATGGTGTTAGAGGGATTTATAATATTTGGTAAATCTATGACTGCATTTGTCATACATGCTTTCAGAATGTTATCAAAATTTGTATGAAAAAATCTTTTAAGCCATAACCAACTATTATCGATATTCACAATAAAACAAGTAGCCTCTATAGTATTCTTCTTAGACACATTGCCAATTGACTTTGTATCTAATGCAATCAAATCTATTGTCTGGATTTTGATAGTACTTTTGAGACATTGGAATTGCACCCTCCTCAACCTTGCTTTGAGGGGATGGCTTGAGGATTCCAAGACAACTTGGAAACACTCCAAAGGTGGTGGGATATCCAATGGATGGAGTTAATCCCATGACTCTAGGCCAGTTCATATCTTATATATCACATATGAAGAATTTTGAACAAAAAGAGAAACATGGATGGGGAAAAGGGAGAAGAGATGTGCGGGGATCCAATCCTACTCTAAACTCAAATAAACAAGGGGTTAGTAGCACCAATTTGAAATGGGGGAAAGTAATCAGAAATACTAATAACAAATCCAAAGACAATAAAATAACAAGCAAAAGATAGAGGAAAAAAATGAATGCAAACCATAATGCTCGAGGCTTCTATTGCTTCTCTCTACTCCTTCTGAAACACTATGTGTGTGGTGCTCAGTATTGGTATTGGTAGCATCTGTGACATGGGAGTGTTGAGAAAATAATATTGATAATGATCACAATAATTCTATGATGCTTTGTACAAGAATTAGGAATAGTAAGTGTGCACGAACGCTGGAAATCTTGGATCCTTGAAATAGTTGTGAAGGTTTTATTATATAGAATATAGAAAATGATTTGGGTGGTTGAGATCGATCCTAGAGATTAGAGAAAGAATGGTTGAGATAAAAAAAAGGAACTGGAGAAGCAATCAGTAAACTCCACCTCTTCAACTAAGAGAGAAGAGGTGATGTTTTAGTTAAATGAGGAGCAACTAGTAAACTCCACCTCTTCAACTTGGAGAGAATGGGTGATGTTTTAGTTTAACTGAGGAGCAACCAGTAAACTCCGCCTCTTCAACTTGTAGAGAAGAGGTAATGTTTTAGTTAACTAAGAAGCAACTACTAAACTGCACCTCTTCAATTTGGAGAGAAGTGGTAATGTTTAGTTAACTAAAATTTTTGATCATGAGTTACATTTTTGAACTTGAGAAATGAATTATTTGAATATTTAATTGATTTTTGTAATTAAAGTATTCAAACATGAGATAATTGAATTCTTTTTTATTTAGAAATAAATTATTGAGTGAAATTAAATTAATTTAATGTTTAATTTAATTAGAAGAATTAATTAATAAGTTTAAATATTAAATTTAAACTTTAGGAAATTGAATTTAATTAATTAATAAAGATTAATTAATTAATACTAATTAATTAAATAGAATTAATTATTTAATTATTTTGGGGGATATGATTAAATGATTTATAGAATAGATTTAGAATAAATAGATGATTAATTAATGATTAAAAAACCATTAATTAATAGATGAAAATCAGTGCTTTTAATGTAAGGTCACAAGTATGTCCATTTTAGAGTGTCTACATTTGCCCCTTTTTTGATGCATTATGGCTTGTCGCATTGTGTCAAAGAATCTTCTATTTTGATCCTGCCCCAGCTTTCCCCGATGATAGTAGGTGTATTTATGCCCCCTGAACAAATTTGAGAGAAATGTCATGACAAGAGCATTAAGTTGTTTATACTGCAAAATGATAGTGTGTGCATCTAGTAGTGTTTAAAAATAGTTAAATATGCTCCTGATATCAACTATGAAATTTTCTGGGGCCCGAGATGATAAAATAGGGCTCCTTGATGAATTACGGTTTCTTTTGATCTCTTATAAATAGGTTTTGGGCCCTTTCATTTGCCACTTTGCACCTTGGAGTTCCAGATTTTTTGGTAAGATTTGATTTTGATTTTTTTTCTTTTCTTGTTTTCTTTTGAGCAATGGTGAGCCTTCCGAGACTCGTGCACTTGTCTAACTGAGTTTGTAGCTTTCATCATCCAACTAGCTCAAGCCATGCAGTGAGTATCTTACCCCTTTCACATTTATTGCTTGTCATTACTACATTTGAAATCATTTGATTTGTTCTATTTTTTATAACCATGCTGCATTTTCCAGTGATTTTTTCACATTTTCTATTTGTGTGCCATAATTGCTTAGTATGTTTCACATTTGATAAGTGTACCTCAATCATAGGTTTTAATGCCGCAGTTGCTAGTTGTGTCACAATTGATGTTTGTGTTTCATAATTGATATTATATACTTTCTTCTCATCTTTTTTTACACTAGTCTAAATTTCTTTGTCAATCCTGGCACTAATCACTGCACACACTTTTGCTTTTTAGAGTACTGGTGACATTGTACGGTGTTGAGAGTCCAGACCAATAGGTTTGGTTTATCATTTTCAGTTATCTGAGGATGAGAGATCCATTCTGATGGGGAGATACAACTTACAAGAGCTCTCTTTCTCTTCTTAAGGATTTTCTTAGCCTTCCCAAGAAAATTATCTTTACGCTATGTAGAGGACACTCCTATCAATCCCCTATTCCATAGAATCTCTCCAATCAACTTCAAACTATCTTTAACTCCTTCACAACCCTCTATGCACTCATGGGTCCTATCAAAGAAAAATATGTTTCAATCCTTCTCTAGCATTATACTAGTTGTCTACACTCTTTCTCTATCCCTTCAATAGGTTTTAGAACCCCTTCAACCATTATTTCATGGGTTTTTTCAATCGAGTTCTTGATTCCCTATATTTTAGGCCTTGTAGCCTTTTTGCTCCAATTAGATATCCTAATTTGACAGAACTTGGAATAGTTTCCAACTTCCATTAACAAGCCACAAAAGTAACTTTGGATTGTTCATATGTCAATCTAGGCTTTAAGAGTTTCTAGGTTTTGGCTCCTCCAAGTGTCTGTACACTGTACTTTCAAGAAACCCCGAGTTTTAAGGGCTTTTAGGGTCTCTGGACAAGTCTATCTTTTGATGACTCATAATGCATTCAAAATAACTCATCTACACTTCTCCTCTCAGCCATAGGGCCTTGTCATATGCCCCTACACCTCCCAGCTCAGGATTGGCACAAACCAATCCATCTAACCATTCTTTAAACTCTGCAACTCTGCAAGCTCCTAACTGGATAACCATGGACTCACCTAGGGCTTGCTAGTAAAATTATCCCCCATGCTCAAAAAGAACTAAAAACACATATTTACATGGTATAAAAAGTTCCCTTCTTTATTCTAAGTGGCCATAAATATTGAACCATTGGAATTCAAGAAGGATCCATATTTACATAACTAGCTATCTAAAAGACAACGAACCTATTATACTACAAGAATATACAAAATGCTAAAGAAATGTACAAAATTTCAAAACCAAGACCACACAAGATATCTACATGAAAATAAATAAACATTCAATGCATAAAATTTCACCATTCAATCCATTTTAGTGTGGATGGAGGCTCAAAAGTGTCTCTATGTTACAAAAACCAGTCAAATCTTCTCTTCCTCCAAACAAAATCCATACAATATGATGACCAACCCTTCAATTAAGGTTTATTTAGGCTTATATAGCCCTCCCAAATGTGTTTAGATGCCAAGATCGGGCTCTTTCTTCATTTATCTCCATTTACAACTTTTTAGGAAAGTTGTTATGACAACTTTTCAATGTTGCAAAGTTGTCATGAGCAACGTTTACAACTTTTGCAATTTTTGCAATCTTGACTCTCCATTACTCCTACCTTGCATAGTTTTATTAAAAATCAACATATTTGGTCCAAAAACATGTATATACCTCATCTAACATCTTACCACTCATTTTGGAGTGTGGTCAATATTTTGACCAACTTTGACTCTCTTAGCACTTGGTGTCAAAACATACTAGCTAGGACCTTTTTGAATAAAACAAAAACATGAAACTAAAAATTAATATTTATAATACACTCACACACACCTTTGGACTTTATCATAGTCCTTATTTATTGGTGGTTGACTAGAACCACCTACAAGGAAAAATTTTAATAGGATTTTTACTAGCACCCTAAGGTGCTCCTGAACCACATTCTGAGAGACTTGGGATTATATTGGGTTACCTACATGCTCAAGTTCATGACCAATAGGGGTCTGATCTCTAATTTACTTGAGAGGTGGAACTTTGACACCTTTACCTTTCATCTTCCCACTAGAGAGTGCACTTTCACTCTCGAGGATGTTTACCGCATCCTTTAGGTTCCTATCCAGGGTGCCTTAGTAGAGTTTACCTGACAACCTGGTATTGTTACACTATCTAAGGTGAGTGGTCTTCCTTCTAATAAGCTATGGATGTTTGATCCTTATGATATACCATGGTCCCAATTTGGCACTAGTTTAGATAAATTAAGAGCATTTCTTGGTATCTTGATTTGTGGGATTCTATGTCTGGACCATAAGCAACATGGGTTCACCATAGGATGAGGAGTTATCCTGCAGGGTATGGTGAGAGACCATAGTGTTTATGCCTGGGGGAATTGTATGTTGGCTCATATGTACTGCCATATTTTTTACATGGCTTACTGAGGTGGTAAGTCACCTAGATGCGGGGGACATTGTTCTAGATTTGGGTGTGGGAGATTGGGGAGAGATGGGGGAAGAGATGGGAGAGATGGGGGAGAGGTGAAGGAAGAGGGTGGGAGAGGGGGAGGTAGGGATGGAGAAAGAGATAGGGACAAAGGTTAGGGTATGGTTGATGATGATCTTGATCCTTTTCACGATGGTGTGGGCATGAGGAGCAAAGGTGGTGGTCCCAGGGTGAGCGGGTGAGTGACTGGACAGATTTGTGGTACCAGTTGGGTGGGATTGGGGGATGTGTTAGAGGAGGATGGGATGGAGGACCTCAACTTTTTAGGAGGGTGTGGAGGAAGACATAGGATATTCCTATTGACATAGGAGAGGAGAGGGGAGATGAGATAGGAGATGAGGGTGATGTGGAAATGACGAAGGTTGGGTCAGAGTCCTCTACATACAACAACACTAGTGGTAGCTGTAGTAGTGGGAGTAAGAGAAGTGAGGAGGATTCCTTGGTGGTCATAGGTTAGGGGTTTAGAGGGACCGGGAAGGAGGTTGAGATGGATTTGGCCATGGGTGGACAAGATGACAATCCATCGAAGGTGGAGAGGCTGACTTAGGATATTGCTGATTTGCGGGTGAGATTGGTAGCCTAAGAGGTATGCACTACATCCTTGGAGAGAAGGGTAACTATTGCTGAGTGTTGGGTTATTTCCATAGAGGCCAAACAAAGAGAGGCTTGCTATGATGTTAGATCTTACGTCGAGAGTTTTCACAATCTATCCTTGAGGGATGCCCATGATCGGCTCTAGAGATCTAGTCGTGAGGCCTAGAGGGAGATTTAGTATTAGCGGTGACACTATGAGAGTGTTATTACTCCTACCAAGTGTATTTTGATTTATAGTCCTGATGACATGTAACTGATTGAATGTATGAAGATGTTAAGTTGATCACCGAAATGCAGAAATATAATGCAAGACATTAAATTCGTTAATGAATTGTATTGTCATTGATGTCAACTTGATATAATCTGATCAGTTATAATCAAAGTGTTAAAGAATTTAGAGAATCAGAGAGAGAAAATTATGCCTTCAGCAATGCATAATAGACAAGCATTCACTAAGTGAATTCAAACACTAACGGCTAGTGGAACCCGATAGATAGAGATAACCGACAGTTAATTCTTAGTGATGCTTGAGAAAATAAATCGACAAGTATTACTGATGAGTAGAATCACAAGCATTACCAATGACCAAAATTACAGTGTTAACCGACAGACAGTCAAGCCCAAAGGATAGAAAATAATGATGGATAGAAAACATTGATGGAGAAGCCGAAGAAGAACTAGAGTGTTGACCAAAATCTATCAAAGAGTTAAAACACTGAGGTTAACTGGAGTTCAGAAATGACAAAATACTTAGCTGGGAGAGCTAAAGCTAGAATTAACTAGTTGTTATGATTGTTTTCATCGACAAGATAAAGCTAGAGATAGGTAAAACATTTAAAGCTTCTTTATCCAGTTGACTAGAATATTTCTACGAGATAAAACAAGAGTTATGCTTTAATTAAAGATTGGCTAAAATTGTGGATCACGCCAAGATGAATAAAATCCATAAGTTAGAAACGGTGATATCATGTCTATAAAGGAATCTCACCTACAAGTTTTGGGCTTGATGTTTGATCGAATGCAAGAGTACAAGGTCAGACTCATTCCAAAGAAGTGTGCAGTTGGAGTTACTATTGGAAACCTCCTTGGATTCATTATATCACAAAGAGGCATCAAATTAGACCTAGAAATGGTCACGACCATCCTTGACATGCCACCACAAACCAATTTGAGTCAACTACAGGGTCTACAAGGAAGACTTAAATCTATCACGTGATTCATTGTCCAACTAGTAGACATGTGTCACCCATTCTAGCACCTACTACATAAAGATATGATCCTCATATAGACAGAACAATGCGAGAAAGAATTTAAAACCTTAAAGGATTATTTATTAAAATCCCCTATATTGGTGCCACCCATTCAGAGCAGGCCACTCCTCTTACATATCTCAGTAATAGAGTCAGCACTAGGTGTTCTCTTAGCACAACACCATGACCAAGGAAAGGAAAGATTCATTTACTACCTTAGTAGGACATCGGTTGGCTAAGAGATAAATGATTAAACAATTGAAAAGTCACGTTTCACAGTTGTATTTTCTTCCCAAAAGTGAAGAAATTACATGCTGAGTCATTAGAAAAAAAACATAGCACACATAGATTCATTGAAGTACTTGTTGAGTAAAGAAGCACTAATAGGTTGACTTACCAACTGGGTCATGGTCTTAAGTGAATTTGACAAAGATTACATCGATCAAAAGGCTATCAAAGGACATGCAATTGTAGATCAACTATCATAGACATCGATACAAGATCATCAACCTATAGTGTTTAACTTTCTAGATGAATCCATTCTCATAGTACAACTGACAATAGAGGTCTAACAACTATTTTTTGATGGGTCATATACATACCATGGTGTAGGAGGAAAGATAGTACTCATTACTCCAAATAATGATGTAATTCCTAACTCTTTCCAACTCAACTTTCCATGCACGAACAACATAGCTGAGTATGAAGCTCTAGTCATCAGATAGAAGAAAACTATACAATGGAGGATAAAAAACCTAAGAGTCTATGGTGATTCCCATTTTATCATTAGCTAAGTAATCAATGACTACATGAAAAAATATGAGAAAGTGATCCCATAGAGAGAGTTGATAGACAAGATGTGGGATTCTTTTCATTTCATTGTATTCGAGTAGGTTCCAAGAGTTCAAAACAAAGCAGTGTATGCAATGGCTACTATAGCATCCTTGATCGACATGCCAGGTAATAAAACTAGATTCCAATTTTAGGTAGAAAAACTAATTATACCAACATGTCAAGCACTAATCATAAAGTCAGGATGTATCCTTGTTGATCCTGAGTCCCCATGGTACCATGATGTATATAATTACCTGTAAAATAGTATCCTACCACCCAACCTGTCTAGGAACCAAAAGAAGTCCCTCATCTACCAAGCCTCTAGGTACACCCTTCTTGCTCGTACTCTAAATAGAAGAAGTCTAGATCGAATGATTTTATGATGTCTCACTTCCACAGAATCCTAGAGAGTCTTGTATGAGGTACATGAGGAAATTTGTGGGGCCCACACAGGTGGCTTGGAAAATAAGATCATCAAAATGGGATAGAACTAGCCCAGAGTATAGAAAGATGCTAACAAATACATGCAAAGGTGTTGACAATGTTAGATTCATGGTAATCTTATCCATGCACTAGCTCAAGAGCTCAACCCCATCACTTCACCATGGGCATTTAAAAAATGGGGATTTGACTTTGTGGGTAAAATTATACCAACATAACCTAATGGTCACAAGTACATCATTGCAGCAACAAAGTACTTTACCAAATATGTGGAATCAATTCCTCTTACATACATCACTGGTAAGCAAATCTCCATGTTCATACTAAACAACATCATCTTTCGATATTGAATCCCTTAAACCATACTCACAAATCATGATACACATTTTGAAAATCAAGATGTTGAAGATCTTTGTGACAAGTTTGAGATAAAGAAGAAGCCACTAACAAAACCATCCTGAAGATCATAAAGAAAATAGTCAATAAATCTGGGTGAGACTGGCGTTTACAGCTCAGTGCCACACTATGGGCATACAAAAATAGTGAGAACCCCTACAAGAGCAACTTCATTCTCACTAGTATATGGATCAGAGGCAGTCCTAACTCTTGAAGTTGAAATCTCATCCCTTAGAATCTCACTAAAAAACATCATTTTAGATGAAGACTACAAAGTGGCAAGAATCAATGAACTAGAACTATTGGATGAGAGAAAATAGAATACACTCAGTCACTTACAAGGATATTATAATTGCATTAGAAGAAACTATCACAAGAAGGTCAGACTATGAACCTTTGAGGTAGGAGATCTCATCCTTAGTGAGAATCAAAAAAAACCAAGTAGAAAGGGTTAAACCAGGAAAGTTCAAACCTAATTGGCTAGGACCCTAAATCATCTTAACATGAAGCAATAGTGGGGCATATCAGCTGGCAGCTTAAGAAGGAGATCAACTCCTTGGTCACATCGACAACATGCACCTCAAAAGGTTTTATGTCTGAGGTCCTAGGGTCAAGGGAATATATCTAATATATAGAATATATATATATATATATATATATATATATATATAAAAGGTTACCTCGGTGAAAACCTAGAAAATAGGCGCCTTGGCGACAACAAAAAAAATTCAAAAAAGAGAAAAGTAAAGAGAAATAGAATCACTCTCTCAGTGAAAACTTGGAAAATAGGCACTATTGGGCTGGTACCTTGGTGAAAACATGGTAAATAGGTGCCAAGTGTCAAATCTGACTTCACAATCAATGAACTCCAAAAGATTAAAGCTTGTGCTCCCCGCATGCAAGATTGCGTACCCAAGCTTATTTTTAGCAATGCAATCCCCTTTTAGCATCACACTTATCCATGGTTTGTATTGGTTCACTAGACTAGGAGAAATTCTAAGTCCTTAAAAAATCCCTAAAAATCTTAAAAACTCATCAAAAAATCCTAAAAAGAGAAAATGTCCTGGAAAAAACAATCAACATAAAAAAAATCAAATATTGCAAAATCTCAGCAATAAGCCAACTATGTTATCAACAAGCGAATGGTGATGAAACAATCAATCAAATGTGAAAACTATGAACTTCACAAATTAGCAATGGACTCCCATGACTCAGCTTTATCAACAATCCAATCTGTCAAAATCAAATCAATCAATCAATCTTCAAATCAAACTATCAATTGTCATATATAGTGATAGATATACTCAAAACTAGATAGATCAGTCTTATACGAGTCATCCATTCCTGAAACCAAACACAATCAAGCATCAAAATCAATAAAATCAAGGAACAAAAAATTGTTGACTACGTTAGTAGTGTCATTCTATTGTCAATTTATCTTTCACAATTATTTTCTTACACTACTCAAGGACACCAATGAGTGATGAGAGTAGCTATAATGGATCATGATCCTACTTTATTTGATTTTTGTTTTAGGAATGTTTCAATTTGATTCTAGGCAATGATGATTCGAGTTAAATGCAGTAGGAGGTGTCACATATTTGGTAGCCATGTAGTTCCATGATCTGAGCTAACCCATGGAAAAGAATTGAACAATCCTTATCTTTTATCTTCTTGTTGTTATCAAAAAATAATAGTGGTATCTAGATGGTCAATATTTGGGTGTATTTGGTTTTCTCTTTGGTAATTTTATTATTCTTATTAGAAATCATAGTGGTATCCAGATGGTTAATATTTGGGTGCATTTGGTTCTCCTTGTTATCAAGATATCATAGAGGTATCCAGATGGTCAATATATGAGTGCATTTGGTTTTCTCTTTGGTTATTTTCTTATTCTTATGAGGAATCATAGTGGTATCCAGATGGTCAATATCTGGGTGCATTTGGTTCTCTGTCTTTTCAAAACAAAGATCATAACAGTATCTAGATGGTCAATATTTGGGTGCAATTGATTATATTTATATACAGTTTCTCTAATTTTATTTATTAGAGATCATAGAAGTATCCAGATGGTCAATATCTAGGTGCAGTTGAGTCTCTTCCTTTTCATAATAAGGTGCAATGATAAATAAAATTGGAAAAAACAGTAGCGACTTTGTTTCATCACTCCATCTTTCATCTGGTCCCTTCCTATCATAGCTAAATCACTAAATTTCTTCTAACTAACACATGCATTTACTCAGACACATGGTACATTTTAGGTTTTTATTCATTTATTGCATAAAGAAAATAAAAACCATGCATACATCATCAATAGATCATATAGTTATGCATTCATCATAAAGAGCCATCCTGCATACATATGTCAGTATCATAGGAAAGTAAAGATCATACATCTAAGAGTCTGTATAATAGAATCACATAAAATGCATATAAACATAAAGCATCTCATAAAGTACCTCAGCATATACAAAGCATATAGAAATAAGATGCAGATAATATAGATTCATGTCATAAGAAAGAGCATTTCATATATCATATGTCTGAGTACAACCAATGGTTGCAAGTCCCCACAAATGGTGATCAACCTAAATGTCTATAAATATGGGTAAATCATGGATACAAAATTAGTACAACATCAGTACAAGATCAATACACAAATGGTACAACAAGGTAAATAGTGGTACAATACTACAAGAAAGGAATCAATAGGTCCTACCTCCGCCCTCACCAGCAGGTGGATGAGGGGGTGGCATATTAGGTCCTAGCCTCTGCTACTATGAAGGATCTCTGACCACACCACTACTCTCTAATCATTGTGCTCTGCTAAATTTTTTTGATGGACTTGTTAGAATAACAGAGAGGGGGGGGGGAGGGGTGAATTAGTGGCCTCAAAAATATTCCAATTAATCAACCCAAAAGCTTAGTACCACAATATTAAGCCTCTAATTATCTTCAATCCTACAAGATGTATGCTTTCAAATAAACCTATCAAATATCTACTGCTCGGAGTTCATTGTTTAAACCTTATTTTTATGTTTACCGAATAGCAGTCTCTGATTTACCAAAAAACAATAAATTTCTTAGTGTATATTGATCAATCTAGATTTAGTTATGTGTAATGGAAAACACTAAAGTAATTACTCATAAACACATTGCCACATGTGTTTTTAACGTGGAAACCTTTTTAAGGGAAAAACCACTTGGCATCGGTAACTCAAAATTTTCACTCTTCTGAAGTGAGCTTGACGAAGAGCCAACCCTGTTAAAGGTTACAAACACACTATTAGGTGTGACCTATTACACCCTGCATACCCTTCAATGCATTTTTTGCATAAAATTTCTTGTCCCCCTTTTTATTTTCTTTGGCTTGGTTCATCCCACCTGGTCTTGGTCTCCCTTTTGTGTTCATTTTTTCTTCCAGGATCTGTGTCCCAGAGTGTCGTCCCCAAGTGGATAATCTCGGATCTTCTATCCCTGGTGATCATTTTCTTTTCTTCAAAAGAGGGATGACCTTTAGATGTTTGTGGGTCTTGATCCCAGCTGCCAACATGTTCCTCGAAGTTACTTTCAGTAATTATTGCACTTTCCTAGGCATTACTTAAGTCATTATACCTTGTCTTTTTTACATTTACCACAAACAAGTTACCTTCTAGCCAACTTTTTTGGAGAGCGAAGTGATTTGTTTTCTGAGCAAAACATTTGGGCTAGAAGGTGCAGAGTTGTTTTTGTCAGGTCTGATGGAGTGTTTAGGTGATAGGGTGAAGTAGTTGCAGGTCCTTCCATTCAACATTTTGAGGTTCAGGTAGGCCCTTGCAATTTTTTATTTTGTTTTATTTTATTTTCTTCCTACTTTGTTGTGTTCCTTCTCTATTTCATTTTTCTGTGTGTTTTCTACTTATTTTTGCGTGGTTGGTTCATTGTTTTACCATGTCTGTTCTTTGTTATTTTTCATCTATTTTTCTACTCCAGGGCTATGTCTTCCTTTTGGTACAATGCTATCCTTGAGTTTGGTGTGTCCTCTTCCCTTCGTAGCTGTCCAGCTCAGTAGCAAAGGCGTCCACCCTCCTAGGCTGTCAATTACAGTATATATTGTTCGCTTCCTGCTAGGGAGTCTTTAAATCTATCTCATTTTGGTTTCCTTGTATATTTTTTATATGTTGTAAATAAATTTTGGGTTCTCTGTGTGGTAGATTCTTTAGGGTTTTTCCTATGAGTTTGGTTAGCAGAGCTGTAGGTTTGATTATGCAAGCTCTGGTATCTCGCTATATGTTTCTCCCTATTTATAAATTTTGTGAGTTTGCAACGCTTTGTTCACTCTTTCTCTATGTAGAAATGAGGTTTTTCTGAGGTGGTTTGCCTAGCTAGGTATTAGGATAATAGTCCTTAAAAGACCCATTGTCTTCCTCATTCTTTATGAGGTCTCAGACTATGTCTATTAAATAACCAAGCTCACCACCCTAGTTGGTGATGCCTTGGACAACGAGGAGGTAGATGTGTCAATTGCAGAGGTCAGCTCATCAACAAGCCATTAATTTTCTCTCTCCTTCATCCTTTCTTCTTTAATGGTGAAATTAGTTCCCACGAACAAACATTTAAAACTCATCCCAAATGGAATTCATATCACTCACGCTAGAAAAAGTGTCTAATTTTGTCATTACTTAGTTGAGTGGGCAGACGCATGTTAAAGTATGGTAGTAGGGCCACTTATCTTATTCTTGGTGGTTGCTACCTTCTCAAGTTAGTGTCAAGCATGTTAATTAATATGGCCTTTTCTACCTCATGTGACCTCTTTTTGGGTTATCATTTTGGATCCTGGGTGAGCAAGAATTATTTTATATATTAAAATTATATATAATTTCAGACATATAATCTCATTTAGGATGCCCTAATAATTCTCCATTTTAGGTGAAAAGGTGAAGATATTCTCAAGGCCTCCTGAATCTAGAATCTCTCAATGGTTATATACTAATGGTTGTCTGGTTTATAGGTACAGGTTAAAGTAAGAAAGAAATGGCTTCAGGATCTTCAACTCCCAGGAGTCCAAAACTCCCATGTGTCTCTACAGACACCAGAAACAAGAAAAATGTAGAGTAGACATTAGCAAAGCTCCTGCTAACCCATAAATATACTAATAATGAGACAATTCATGGGTTCCAAATGAATTCTACACTTAAAGATATCACCGAAAAATATCTCAGAACCTAGGCCAAATTGCAGGGCATTATTAAAACAATCTATCAACTTTGATGCTCCAATGACTCCATTTCAGTTAACTTAGCAGCATCTGGAATCATTCAAGCAGATAGTTTTCCATGCTCAATACAAATGCTGGAACTAATTTTACTCCTGGCTAGGGGTTCTTGCCAAGGCAGTATGGCTGTTGTATTCATTTCTCCTACTCCCCTCAGATTCGCGGTGTCCATCGTCACATTGGACCATGACACCACTGCCAGAGGGTGGCATATCCCGTAATTCATGGGAGTTGTTTCTCTCACCAAGGCTGAGGCCCTCCAGTAGTATGAGGGCACAAATTATGCCCCATCGCTACCTCAACACAAATTGGATGAAAATTTCACGTCGAGACTACAAGAAGATGTAGATAGAGATTCCTCACTCCAACTTTAAGGAGCCCATCCAGGTGGGAATTATCTTCTTATGCAGGATCTTTGGGGAGCCACATGCCCAAGAATTCTCCCCATGGATGTATTATTTCTTATATGGCATGACCACAAACAAGGCTCACTTCAACTGGACTGATATCATTGCCAAACATGTAGACACCCAGATGAGGAGGGTCCACCTAGAGTAGAAGTTCTACATGACTTCCTACATCCTCTGGCTACTGGCCCGACAGTCACATTCAAGTTATAAAGTTGAATCTAACTGCTAATACTCCATTACAGTGTGACCATGTTACTGAAGTCATTCTCAAGACTGAGAAATCAAAAAATTTCTTTTTATTTGGTGGTTTTAGTTGGTCAATTTTCTCATCAAGCACAATTTCCTCATCTGTTGCAGTAGATTAGAGCAATGGGGCTCATTGCCTCTCAAGGGGGAAGGTGAGATCAACATGCTGAAAAATGGCCACAACTTTGCCGGCTGTTGTATCTAGTGGTGTGATAAAACTCTGATTACTGGTTAAGTCCAAGAGTGCAGCATCAAAGGTTACGATTGCTCCCGAAGGTTTGGTTTCCTCTTCAGTCAGTGCTTCTTCTACGATCGGGTCATTTCTTTGTTCTTGTGGCACTTCCTTTTCTCCTTTGGCTTCATTAAGCCATGGTTCACCTTCTTTGTGGTCCGCCACATCTTGTAGCCCTATTGACTCAAGTATGGGGACTTCAACATCTTATCCCTTTGTCTCTTCTATGGCACAGTCAACCATACCTTTTAGTTCTCCGAGATCACCTAGCAGGAAGAAGTTGTTGACATTGATCTGTAATATCTCCAGGGGACTCGCTAGGTGATCCAATTTTTTAGAGGAGGAGGAGGAAGAAAGAACCTCAACCTCTAGTACATCTTCAGGCTCTGGGCTTAGATTCTTGCTTTGCAGAGACTGACTTGCCTTTTTTTTCTTTCTCCTTTTAAGTGTCACTTCAGGCTCTATAGCTGTCGCTACTCTAGCGATTTCTAATTCACATGTTGCACTTAATAAAATGGCTAAGGATGGAGAACCTCCTAGCACAAGACATGAGCGTATCGGGGTAGCTACAAGACCAAAATTCACTGCAGAGTTTATTGCGTCCATTAATTTTTGGGAGTGCTCCAAATTCTCAAACAACTGCACCATTAGGGGGGCAAAACAAGATCTAGGACCTGAGCTGGGGCACCAACTTTCTTCTTGCTATTGGCTTTGGATTTCTCCGGGGCCTAGGAAGTTGAAGCTCCCAAATAATTCCTATCTGAACGAACACTCTTTGGGCTCACTTTCTTGAAATATGAGTTGTTTCACTCAATTACTACTCTCAAGATGGCCTTGATGTCCAAAATTTCTGGTGTATCCCAATCAGCCGGAGCGACGTCCATCTTATCTACACCCATTTCTTTATACTCAGGGTCCTCTAGGGACTGATGTCTATAAAATTCCATAGGAATGTCTGGAGCTTGAGCTATTCCATCATTCCTTTTGTTATCTTGGTGTAGTGTCACTTATGGACATCGTAATCATCCTAGCAATTGGCCCCAAAATTATCCATGTGCCGAACATGGGGGTTCATGCCCTTTAGCATCAACCTTGCATGTCGCCCAAAGGGATCATAATCCTTGTGGTGGAAAGAAGATTTTGCTAAGTTAAAACTACTTATATCATTTTTAGCTTCCCAATCTATGGCTAGGGAGAAAGAGTATTCCCTGCAAATGAAAGGGAATGTCAGAGTGGTAACTTTCTTGGCGGTAGTCAAGGCATGAGCCTCCAAAATTCTAAAAAAAATACCCTATCCCTATAATGTTTGGGTAACAGGAAGGGCTCTATAGAGAATTCAGACACCTGTATGTATGTGTGCTGGGAAAACTAGATGAAGTATTATCCCCATACACCAACCAAATTCATGGCCTGTGGAGATAATATGTATCCCTGATCACCAGTGATCACCTTGACCCCATGCAAGATGAAGGCGTTGTTGAATCTAAAAAAATGTGGGAAGCTTTGGTCTCACTAAATCTAGGGGAAGTGGTCCTATGGAGAGACCTAACAAGGTCCTTCCCTGAGAACACCAATCGTTGTTAAACCTCAGATCCCCTCGAACTGCCAGGCAAGCGGCTAGAGGACGTAGGAAGTCATGTAGAACTTCCGCTCTAATTCGACCCTCCTCATCTGGGCGTCTAAATGTTTGGAAATGATATCAGTCAAGTTGAAGTGAGTCTTGTTGGTGGTCATGCCATATAAGAAATATTACATCCAGTGGGAGAATTCCTAGGCATGTGGTTCCCCAAAGATCCTGTATAAGAAGATAATTCCCGACTGGATGGGCTCCTTAAAGTCACAGCAAGGAATATTTGTCTGCATCTTATTTTAGTCCCACTGTAAATTTTTCATCTAATGTGTGTTAACATGGCACTGGGCCATGTCTTCCATGCCCTCATAGTGCTAGGGAGCCTTAGCCCTGGTGAGAGAAACAACTCCCACAATTTGCAGGATACGCTGCCCTCTAGCAGTTACGTCATGGTCCAATGTAATGATGCACACCGAGAATCTAAAACCAACACAACAACCATACTTCCTTGGTGATAACCTCTAACTAGGAGTAAAATTAGTTCCAACGCTTGTACTGAGCATGGAACACCAACTACTTGAATGATTCTGGATGCTGCTAAGTTAACTGAGATGGAGTCATTGGAGCGTCAAAGTTGATAGATCATTTGAATAAGGCCCTACAATTTGTCCTAGGTGCCAACATCTGTGTCAGTGATCTCTTTAAGTGGAGAGTAAATTTGGGACCCATGAATTATCTCATTATTATTATATTTCTGGGTTAGCGGGAGCTTTGTTAATGTCCGCTCTATCTTGTTCTTCTTGCTGGTGTCTGTAGAGACACTTGGGAGTTTTGGACTTCTGGAAGGTGAAGATCCTAAAGCTATTTCTTGCTTACTTTAACATGTACCTGCAAACCAGACAACCATCAATACATAAACATTGAGATATTCTAGATTTTGGATTACTGAGGCATCCTAAATGAGATCATATGTCCAAAATTCTATATAATTTTAATATATAAAATACTTCTCGCTTACTGAGGATCCAAAATGATACCCAAAAAGAGGTTGCATGAGGTAGAAAAGGCCATATTAATTAACATGCTTGACACTAACTTCAAAATATAGCAACCACCAAGAATAAGAGAGGTGGCCCTGCTACCATACTTTAACACGTGCCTACCCACTCACCTGAGTAATGACAAATTTAGACAGGTGTTCTGGCACAAGTGACATGAATGCCATTTGGAATAAGGTTTAAATGTTCATTCATGGGAACTAATTTCACCATTAAGGTGGAAAGGACGGAGGGGAGAGAAAATTAATAGCCTTTTGATGAGCTAACCTCTGCAACTGACACACCGACCTCCTCATCATCCAGGGCATAACCAACCAGGGTGGTGAGCCTGATTATTTAATAGACGTGGTCTGAGACCTCGTAAAGAATGGGGAAGACAATGGGTCTTTTAAGGAAAATTGTCCTAATACCAAGCTGGGAAAAATACCTTAGAAACACCATGTTTCTAGATAGCGAAAGAGCAAACAAAGCATTGTAGACTCGCATAATTTACAGACAGGGCAAGACTTACAGTGAGCTACTAGAGCTCGCACACTCAAACCTATAGCTCTGTTAATCAAACTTGCAGAAAACACACTACATAATCTACCACACATAGCACCCATAAGATATTTATAGCATATACAAAATACACAAGACATAGCCAAAACTAGATAAATTTACAGACTCCCCAAAAGGAAGAGAACAATAGTTACAACAATTTACAGCGTAGGAGGGTGGGCACCTTTCCTTCTGAGCTAGATGACTATGAAGGGAAGAGGACACACCTGAATCAAGTATAGAATGATGTCAAACAATAGACACAACCTTGGAGTAGAAAAATGCATGAAAAATGAACAAGAATGGACATGGAAAAACAATGAGCCAACCGCACAAAAAACAATGGAAAACACACAGAAAAATGAAACACACAAGAAACACAACAAAGGAGGAAGAAAACCAAAAATAACAAAATTAAAAATCACAAGGTACTACCTAAACCTAAAAATGTGGAATGGAAGGACATGCAACTACTTCAATCTATCACCTAAACACTCCACTAGACCTAACAAAAACACCTCTGCACCTTCTAGCACAAACGTTTCGCTCAAAAAACAAATCATTTCACTCTCTAGAAAAGTTCGGCAAAAGGAAACTTGTTTGCATTAAGTGTAAAAATGAAAAGGTAAAATTCCTTAAGTAATGTCTAGGAAAGCACATTAATTACTGAAAGTAACTTCAAGGAACACGTTGGCAGCCAAGATATAGACCCACAAACACCTAATGGTCATCCCTCTTCTGAAAAAAAGAAAATGATCCTCGGGCACAAAAGATCTGTGATCACCCTCTTGGGGATGATACTCTGAGACAAACATCCTAGAAGAAATAACAAACACAAAAGGGAGACCAAGACCGGGCAGGACTAGAAGAGCCTAGGAGAAACTAGGAACCAAGCCAAAGTAACAAAAAGAAAGCAAGGGAAAACCAAAAAGGGAATAGAAGAAGAAAAGAAAAAGGGGTACCCGACATTTTAAGAAAAAAATGCAAGCAAGGGTATGCAGGGCATAAAAAATGGTGAATCACTGGGATAGATGCCCTATGCATTTGAGAACCTCAGAACTTTGGTTGAAACAATGGGGACTTTATCATTAGTAGAGAAGCAGTGTCACGCTATGACTCCATAATCAGGGAAACTTGCTGAGATTTCGATATCGATCTCCTCCACTTTATGTGACCTAGGTGTTAGATGAAGGGATGAATATTGAACCTAGGTAGAGAAAAGAAAGAGAAAATGCACTAACATAGAAAAGATGACACCTCTACGGACATTTCATGTTTTCCTGAGATCTGGATCTTCCCACCCCTAACTCCTTTATCTTCCTTTTTTTGTGAATGGAAGAGGCGGTACTGCTTTCACTAGGGTCCTCAAGCTTAGATTTTTACTGTGGCACCCTTCACGGGGAGTGCAGTCGATCTATCTTTCTCCAAACCCCTTTAGTTCTTAGTATTTAAATAACTCCTTTTTTGAGATGAAAACTAGCCTTTGTTATCCAGGGGAGAAACATCAATATCTAGATAAGAGAAGAATCTTTGACATCCAAAATCCCGTGTGAAGAAGTTCTCGGGATGAGGATAATGCCAGACTTGTTTACCATCCAATTTAGGACCACTAAAATGCGCGAGGGGAATTTCTCAACTTACGTGATTGTTATGTGAAGCATACCATTCCAACATGAGATGGAATAATAGTGGGGGCACCCAAAATAAAAAGAAACCAAAAATTAAGAAGAAGAAGAAGAAGAAGAAGAAGAACAAGAAGAAGAAGAAGAAGAAGAAGAAGAACAAGAAGAAAGGACAGATGCAACACCAAAAGACCGAGGCAAAAGCCCCCAAAACTATTTACAAGAGAGGGTGTGTGAGAGAGACACACCTGAAGGCTACTTACAAGGGGTTTAAATGCATGATACATATCCCATATGGGATTTCATTCTTCCACCTTACTCAAAGTAATATTTAAGGTACTGCCCATTTTCAAGCAGCGGGACAACTTCTCCAGCTAAGGAACTAAGGCGGTATGTTCTAGCTCCACAAATTTTAGAGATCTAATAAGGTCTGAGACAAATCCTCTGGAAATTGGTATGTTTACCTTTATTCTCCTGGGCCTTGTCCCACAAAAGGACCTAGTTTGAGAGTTGAAAAGCCTTGAATTATGCTCTTTTGTCAAACCACCATTTGAGTATAGCTTGGTGCTTATCAAAATGTTCCAGTCCACGATCTCTTTGCTCTTCTAACTATACCAAGTTAAGGAGATGCACCTCAAAAATGTTATCCTGATTGTTAAACTCTTGCATGAACTATAAGACTGAGATTTGCAGGTTCACAAGAAACACTAGATTTAGTCCATACACAAGATGAAATCAGGAAGTCTCCAAAGAGGCCTTGATTGAGATGAGGTCTACCCACAAGGCAAACCTTAGTTTTTTATGCCAATCTCAAGGATTCCTTTCGAGCAAGTGTTTGATTACCACCAAAAGGCTCTTGTTGGTTGATTCTGCTACCCCATTTCCTTGCAGGTAGTAATTACTAGAAAACTTTAGGGTAACACCCCTAACATAGGCTCACTCGAGTAATTGGGCAGAGGAAAATGCTGGGCCATTATTGCATACAAGGGAAAAAGCCATTCCAAACCTAGTGATGATATTTTCTTCAATAAAATGGATCACTACATCTGCGGTGTTGTTCTTCCATGGTATAGCCTCGGCCCACTGGGTGCAATAGTCAATCATAGTTAAAATATACCAATGGTTCACTATCGAGTTGGGATTTACCTCCTATAAAATCAAATGCCCATTGAGAGAAAGGTCTTTCCTCAAATAATTTTTGGAGAGGCATTGCTAGAATTCGCTCCATTGAAGTGGCATTTTGGAGGGTGTGACATTTCCTTACGTGTGTGTAGACATCTCAAAAAACATGGGGCCAATAATACTCAGCCAAGAGAATTTGATGAGCGGTGGAATCAGCTGACCCATATCTAGTTCCAAGCTGACCATTGAACTCTTCTATCATTCATGACCTATTCTTAGTCAAGACACCTGAGGTATACGCCTTCATATTTCCTTTGGAATAGGGTCCCATTTTTTATCATGAAATGTGCACTCTTTATCCGGAGAGCCTGATGTTTACTAGGGAGGAGCCCTTTTGGGCATTGGTTATTTATAAGGTGTACCAAGTCCACATACCAGGGATCCAAGGAGATGGATTGTATGGTGTAGTTGTGGCATTCGATATGCAAGTGGGTTTTAGCCATATCTTTGCATATCTCTTATCCTTGAACAAGTTTCATAGGTTGCATCTCTAGATAATATTATTGGAGGATAGCCATCCACTTCCCCTAGCGCTCACCTAGTTCACTTTAAAGTAATAAGGATTTGATGGCCTGGTCAGGGAGAATGGTATGCACTTTTCTACAAAGGATTTAGTGTCATAATTTATTGACTTCATAGAGAAGGGAAAATTCTTGTTTTTCTAGAGGTGAATATCGCACCTCCGTATTCTTGAAAGGGAAGCTCACGAAAGCAATGGGTTTCTCTTCCCCTTCTATCTTTTGGATTAACACGGCTGCAGTAGAGTGGGAAAAGGAAAAATAATACATATGAACTAGGAGGGAATAATCTAGGCTAGCCAGGATAGGGGCCTCCGTGATAGCCTTCTTGATCTGGACAAATTCTTGTTTTACTTTTGGGCTCCACTCGATTTTTGTATCTTTTTTCGTCATATCGTCCAGAGGTTTTACAACCTTGGCAAAACCAGTGATAAAACATCGAACAAAATTGATCTTCCCAAAGAAAGATCTCATGTCCATCTTACTACCTAATATTTTCAGTTTTAGCAGTGCTACAACTCGTTCAGGGTCAATAGAGATACCCTTTTCTGAAATGATATGTCATAGCAATTTTCCCTCTATTACTCTAAATATGCATTTCTTTGGGATATGCCAAATTGGCGACACCTTTCGTAAATCTTAGCAAGGTGGGTCAGGTGATCACCTTTCTCTCAAGAGAATATAGTTAAATCATCCATGTAGATTATTATACATTTGTTGACCAAGCCTTCGAAGGCTATGTTCATGGCTTTCTAGATTGTGTCCCCAACGTTAATCAACCTGAAAGGCATTCTTCTATAGGCAAACATTCCCCACTTGGTGGTGAATGTCCTTTTGGCTTTGTTTTCAAATTTAACCATAACCTGATTGTATCTAGAGTATCCATCCATCAATGACATCATTTGAGAGCCATTAACAATTTTTAATACCTCATTTAGCAAGGGGAGGGGGTGATTATCTTTCTTCGAGGCCTTGTTTAAATTATTGAAGTTGACACATAGTAAAATTACCCCATTCTTCTTTTGGATTGTTACTAAATTGGCCACCCATGTGATATGTCGTATTCGAAAGATTATCCGAGCATCTAATAGCTTCTAAACCTCTTGATGGATAAGAGACTTGATTAGGGGATTAAATGGTCTTTGTTTTTTTCTGAAACGGTCTAGCATCCAATTTTAGGGGGATGGTGTGTGTCATGATAGAAGTATCATAGGTATTGAGATCTTCATGTCCCCACGTGATTACATCAATATATTCTTGGAGGACTACAAGAATCTTCTCTTTCTCTTCAGGAGAGCAAGAGGTGCCAATGTGGATGATCTTCTCTTCAATGCCCATTCCGCTATTTAACTTTTCATATCTTCCCCCATCCAAGGTTCAGGATTCTCTATCCTGAGCTTGTGGGTTAGAGTCAAAGATCCATTCAAGTAAAACCATCCCCTTAGGGGTGGTGTTTGTAGGTAGGTTGAGGATTTTACCCTCATTTGTTTTTTGCTCGGTATCATCATGTTCTTCTTCCTCCATGATCTGGTCTTCAAAGACACCAATATTTTCCATGAAGGTGAGTATGTGTCTATCATCTTCAAATACCTGAAGATTGGTTATATTATTGGGTATGGAGGGAGTGGGCATCATTTCAACTAAAAATCACTGGATTCAAGAACCCGCCATAGTTTCTAAAGTACTGGCTATAATAGCTAATGCAACTGGAACATAATTCCATTTTTGGAGAATCACTTTGATACCAAAAGCATCAAAATCCTCAATTAAGCTCCACACCCAGTTACAATAAGAATTCAATCATTTCTCAGGACATGTGTATTGGCTCTGGATTTCCTAGACTATAAGTTCTGAGTATTGCATTTCCCATAGGCATGTGACTCATTTTCTGAGGGCGAATAGGAGCCCGAGAACCAAAGCCTCGTACTCCATTATGTTATGGTCTAGTCAAATTTCAGGAAATATGATGCAAGGAAATAATTTCCTTGGGGGTTAATAAATTCCACACTGGCTCCAAAATCCTATTTAGATTAGGATCCGTCGAACTTAAGGATCTAGACATCACTATTGGCATGTTTTAGTTGCAAATCTTGGGAGGGGGTCATGGTTAGTTTTGGATGGGGGATAGGCTTGGGCACATATCCTGATTGAGAAGATACGGGGGATGAAACATCCCCTGGAGGAGTCTCCACAAGAGATTCCTCAAATGGTGGTCTGTTGGGTGTGCTTGTGGTTGGACCATTTTGGGGCAGGGCCTTGCCTCTATTTTTTTCAACTTGAAAGTTTTCAAGGTAGACCTTTGGAGCATCTACACATGGTGCACATTCTAGCTCTAAATGATTTTGACAATGAACTTGGCACCAAGTGCTAGATAGTAGGGAGGTCAGATTTACCTTGTCACCTTGGGACTTTACATCATGTTTCAGTTCCATGACGAGGTCAAGGATCCTTTGGGTGATGATGGGATATTTGTTGGGCATCGCTCCACCCAAGACAAAATCTAAGGTCAGAATTTCTTTAGCCCTGTATAACCCAAGCTCTAATTTGGAAAAATTGATTTCGCTAACCTGGCCATAATCAGTGAGAGCCTCCTTCATCTGAGGTTTCCTCTCTACCCTAATTTGGTTAGCTTCTCCCATCCAAGGGAGCCATAGATGGGAGAAATCAGTCGAGATATATCCATTCAAAGATTTGGACCAATTTTGACTTAGGAGCATGCCATAAGTCTCAGGGATGTCGACCACCTCGATGTCAATGATGCTAGATATCTAGGGATCTTGTACCAACTAGACTGAGACATTTTTAGTTCTCCCACCAATTTAACAATGGTCTTGTCTAGCTAGATGACTAATCCTTTGGAGAGTGTGGGAGTCAGTCCAATTTTCTTGTATATGGATAGGGGCATGACATTGCCCGAAGCTTTGGAATCTACTAAGAAGTGTTGTAGGTTCTTACCATAAATTTTGAGTTCGAGAAAAATGGGAGGATCTTCTGTACTCCCCTAGAATATGGCCATGTTAGCATCATCAAATGTCACAGACTTGAGTGGGCAGTCACATGATTCTGGGTTCTCCAACTACCATAGGAGAGACTTTCTCTAGTCGGGACAACTAAGAAAGACTTTCATCAAGGTCATGGTGGTACTAGTATTCTCCATCACTTTTGTGATGTCAAACTTTCCTTTAGGGGTCCACAGACCTTTTCCAATAAAATCATGTGTATTTGTAGGCATGGGTCCTTTGGGAGGGGTTGGGTTAACATTCCCCAAAGGGTCTGGTGGGAGATTTGCAATCCGTGGCAGAACTGATGTTGTAAGGGGGGCATTGTTTGACTGACTCTAGGTGTTGTAGGGAGTCCCAGGGTTGGTAAAGGAGTTGGCTTCGAATGCTGGGATGGAGTCATCAAAGAAACCCTATAAGCTGGGTTCTTCTCTGTCTTCTTCGCCATCACCGAAAAAGATGGTGTCACATGCAAAAGTGGAGAGATGTGGTTCAACTGAGGATTTCGTAGGAGGAGAGTCAATGTTTTGTTTCCTATTAGACTAGGATATCAGGATGATCATTTCTAGTGTGGCACAATTTAACTCAGAATGCAAACCAGTATCATGTAGCTAGTACCAGGATGTGAGGGGGTGTGATTCAACAAGTTGCACTGGATGACTAGGTCCTGTGCCTCCCTGGGTGTTAGGCTAACTGGGAGGGATGCCCCCATTGTTTTGTGTGTTGTTCCATTGTTGGTTGATTTAAAATTCATTGTCCGAAAAAGATATTCCCCCTTTGGGAGGGGTTGGCCCTGTGGGACGTAGGGGGTCCCATTTTCAGTTGTCCCATGTTAGTGGTGAGTAATAAAACTAGTCGCCGAAGGGATTCAACCTCAGTGGATAGCTTGGTAGTAGTGTCTCTTTGTAACAAATAAATACTGCTTTGTTGGTTAATATGGGTTCTTCTACACTTCTTGAAATTTTAGCACAAAATCACAACTTCAAATCTTCAATTAGTTCTAGTCACCTTAGAATCACTCACAAGGGCTTGTCTTAGCTCATAGAATGCATTTTGACAAATGAACTAACTCTCACTCAATTGTTGAAAAATATCTTGTCTCTTAGCCCTAGAAATATTCAACTACTCCATGAGTTTCTTAATCATATTGTCAGCCTCTGCAAGTTTCCTTCTATATAACTCCATGTATTCCTTAAGGACCTCTCCCAAGCTATTAGGATTCTTCAATAAAACTAGGATTTCATAAAAATTATTAGTATATACAGGCACTGGGGGGAGGGCGGGGGGTGGGGGGGGGGGTGAATTAGTGTAAACAAGAAACGAGGCAATTTAACCAGTAATCCTATAATGCTTTTAAATAAATTCCATGCAATTAAACATGTAAGTGTAACGATGCAATAAAAGTAAAACAATTGAAACATCCACAAAGCATAACACATAACACCATAATTTTAATTGTAGATTATGCCTATTACTTTGGTTCAACAAAATATTTTCAAGGTAGTTGCTTTGGAAGATGTTAGGTCTATTACACATGACAATGCACGAAAAATATATAAGATTGAAATGAACATACATATAACGCATGAAAAAGATGTAGTATGAAAATAATACATACATACAATGCATGGAAAAGATATAATATGAAAATGAACATACATGCATAAATATAGTGCATGATAAAGACATAATATGGAAATAATACATACATACAACACATGCCAAAGATATAATATGGAAATGATACATCCATAGAATACATGACAAAGATAAAATAATTAGAAATGAACATGTACATATGTATATATGAAATAGTTTTGTACAAAATGTGGCACATGCCATCTCAAAAAATTTACAAAAATCAACATATCTAGATACAATGTTGCATAAATCATCTCAAAATGTGTCAAATGGCATCACAAAATAAGAAGTTCAAGTATAAATGTTTCTAGGACATCCTATTCTACTAGTGTATGATCAAACTAAAGTCTCTTCAAATTACTCTTTGGCTTTGATGGATCCTGCAATACAACACAAAAAGTGAAACCCCAAGTTAGATTACTTAATTTATATGCTTTCTACAAATAATAAATAAAACTTTAAAATCATAGTCAACAATAATAAATATTTTAAAAATAAATTGAACTATCATGTACCTCGTCTCTATTTCTCCTCATGTGGTTAGGAGACATAATATATGTCCTTGGTAGTGAAGGTACAATGATGTAACTAAAAGTGTTTATTTGTACCTTACCCTCCTTTAATGCATCCTATTGGCCACTTCTTTTACCTATTAGGGTTCTTGTCTAACCCCAACCTCCCAAGGATTCTCTACACATTCTCATTTCAACTTGTAGACACCAACCAAGAAATCAAAACACACATCACCTAGCCCATTTGGGCTCTTCTTGCACCATCTTCACTAACTGATCCAAAATTATCAAGAGCACTTCCACATGGAGAGGTGGGATTCTAGGATGTCAATTGGATCCAATCCAATTCCTCCAAATGCACTTTGCAATAGAACCCTAAACGAGTTCCAAGAAACATACCAAATTCACCAAAAAAATAGGGCTACAAGAAATTAGGCCTAATTACGCACTTTTTCCCAAATAACTTGAAATAAATCTTAACAATATGGAAAACTAACCTTTGATTCTGACACCCTTTACAAAGACCTAAAATATTTTCTAGGTCTTTTCCTCCCAAGCTGTCTGTACAGTGGGTTCCTACAAATAAGCCTAAATTTAAGGGCTTCAACACAAACATAGCAGGTCCATAAGAATATTTGTTTTCACCATCAAGAATCTTTCACCAAAGCTTCCCATTTAATTTGGGACTTATACACACATGTGTCCACCTCTCCATAAGCATTGATCGAAGCAATCAATGCTTTCAATCCCTCTTAACACCTTTGCAACTGTATGTGATCCCTAGCCATGCAACTCTAACTCACCTAGGGAATCACATTAAAAATATCTTGCTTTCTTTCTAGGGCCCCTCCTTAGCTATACAATATGTACAAGGATTCATCTTCCTAATTCCAAAGGCCCGCATAGATTCCACGATGGAAAGAGGACTTATGACCCCATTTTGTGAAACTACCTGGTTCAAACCAGTGCAAGTGCAGAATAGGAATTTTTTTGCATAAAATAGGAAATATGCACCCAAAAAAACCAATCACATATAGGATAAATGATTTAGACCCTCTAACTCATGCACAATAGAAAATGCAGAGTTGCATCCATTAAACACCAAAATGCAAAGAAATTGCTTAACTTCAACTGGTTTCTCAATAACACAATCCGTACAGATAATTTGCAAAATCCACCAACGTGATACAAAGGTTTAGGGAGGCCTTATATAGTTTACCATGACCCTATCTCAATGGTTTCAGATAGCTAGAAACCCAAATGCTCAAAAAGACATCATTGCAAGAAATGTTGTCAATGACAACATTGACAACTTTTACAACTTTTGGTATTCTTGCTTACAACTTGGTCAATCAACTAAAAAAATTAACCAATGGAATATCTAGGCTAATTAAACCTAAAATAGGTCTCCTAAAAACTTCCTTGTCCAATTTGACCCCTAAATTTATAATTACCACTTTTTCCACAATATTGGCAACATCTATACAAATGAGAAACTTTGGACATTGCTTGAAAGGAAGTCACTAAAGACCTAATATGACCTCCTATTCTAGCTCAACACAAAATAGGACCCATCTAGTCCCATTATTCCACTAGTGGTGTGGCTAAGACCACTACAAGAGAAAAAAAAAAATTACAATCTCTAGGTTACCATTTAGCCCTACCTAAGTGCTCTTGCACCATACTCCCCCACAAAGGAAAGTCATGTCACTCATGTGGAAAGAATGTCTTTAGAGATTCCCACCTTCTTGAATTCTATAGTTGCAATCTAGGATGCCTCTAATTAAGGTCTATTCTTCCACTTGATCAAGTGCTCCATGTACAACTTGTGCCTTGTAGTCTTCTTGTCTCTTGAGTCTAGAACCTTGTCTACTTCCAGCTATGGACTGGGAGGTAATGCAATAGATTCAATATCACCACTAACCCCTTGACTTTTCTGACCCATTTCAGCTATTGGCTCTTTTAACTTTATCAAGTCCTAGACATTAAAAACAAGAGATATGCTAAAATCTGAAGGTAAGTCTATTTTGTATGGATTAGCCCCATATTTGGCTATGATCTTGCAAGTTCCCACCCTCTTCATCTGAAGTTTAGTAGGCATACCTTTCTACAATCTATATTTGTTCAAGTGAACCATCACATAATCACCCACCTCAAACTATATGTCTTTCCTCTTTTCAACCACTTTGGTATTCAACTTTTGTGTACTGTCTAGTATTGTCTTCTTAACTTGATCTTGGATCTCCTTCATGGTTTGAGTGAAGCCCTCAGCATTAACAATATTGTACTCCATGCCTCCAATATCCCTAAGCTCACACACATCCCTTGGGTGTATCCCATACACAACCTCAAATGGGCTTCTCCATGTTGTTCTGTTCTTACTACCATTGTATGCATACTCTTCTTGGGGAATGACCACATCCCATGTCTATCCATACTATTTAGCTAGGCACCTCAATAGGTTAGCCAACACTTTATTTACCACCTCATTTTGGCCATCTGTCTAAGGATGGTAGTCTAAACCAAAGGAGAGATTAGTACCCAATCTATTCCACAAGGTTTTCTAGAAATGACTCATGAATTTCACATCCCTATCTGATACAATACTTAGGGGCAAACCATGAATTCTCACAATCTGCTTAAAGAACAAATATTCTATATGGATAGCATCATGAGTAGTCTTGCAGGGTATGAAATGACCCATTTTATTAAATCTATCTACCACCACATAGATTTTGTCATAGCCTTGGTTTGTCTTGGGTAGACCCACTATGAAGTCAATGCACACACACTCCCATGGCCAATTTGGGACTGGTAAAGGTTGATATAAACCTACATTACTCATTCCTCCTTTGGCTTTCATGCATACTACACATTTCTCAACATACCTAGTCACATCCCTTATCAATTTTGGCCAATCGTAAAACATTTGTACTACTTCTAAGGTTTTTTTCATACCAAAATGACCACTCAAGCTTCCATTATGGTTCTCCTATATGAGGTTCTCCCTCATTGAACCCCTTGGCACACACAACTGATTACCCTTATATAATAGGTCATTTTGAAAGGTAAATAAAAAAACTTACAGTGGAAATGATTCTAAAAATTAGTACACACCTTGTAGGATTCACCAACATCCTCATCTTCCTTGTAGTGATCTCTAAAACTCTCTATGCCAATGCTAGTCTACTGAACTTCTTGAACTTTCAACTATCTTCTACTTAGTGAATCTACAAACTTGTTTAATTGCCCCTTCTTGTGCTTAATTGTAAATTTTAATGCTTGTAAGTAATCCATCCATTTTAAGTTTCTATTGCTTAGTTTCTCCTGAGTATTGATTTAACTATGGGCTTGGTTTTTAGTAAACACAACAAACTCCTTGGGTAACAGGTAATGCCTCCACTTCCTAAGGGACTGAACTAAGGCATACAATTCCAAGTCATAAGAAGAGTATTTCTTCTTTGCTTCATTCAATTTTTCACTAAAGAAGGCTACTGGCCTACCTTCTTGGCTTAACACACCCCCTACTACCATTCCACTTGCATCACACTCAATTGTAAACGTATTTTCAAAACTAGGCAACTTTAGGATAGGTTGTGTGGATACTTTTTTCTTCAACATTTCAATTTATATTTCCCTTCTTCTAAGGCCCACCTAAACATGTTTTTTACCCCACCCTTGATGGTATCTAAAAATGGCACACAAATACCACTAAATTTTTTGATAAATATCCTATAAAACTGGGCTAACCCATGGAAACTTCTTCCCTTAGTTGTTGTGGTAGGTGGTGGCCAATTTAGGATAGCTGCAACTTTGTCTTGATCCATCTTCAAGGACCCCTTTGATACTACAAAGCCCAAGTATACAATTTCTTTCTTGAAGAACTCATATTTCTCAAGATTGATAGCCAACTTCTCTTTATGTAACCTCTACAATATAGTCTCCACATGCTTGATATGCTCCTCTCATGTTTTGCTAAATATCAGTATATCATCAAGATATGCAACTACAAACTTCCCTGTGAAGTCCTTGAGAACTTCATTCATGAGCCTCATGAATGTGCTCAGAGCATTTGTGAGACCAAATGGCATCACAAGCCACTCATACAACCCATCTGTGGTCTTGAATTCCATTTTTCATTCATCCCCCTCTTTCACCCTCACTTTGTGATAACCACTTTTCAAATCAAGCTTAGTAAAGTACATTTCCCCTCCAAGACAATCCATGAGATCCTCAGTCCTAGTTATGGGGAACCTATACCTTATTGTAATTTTGTTTATAGCCCTTGAGTCTCTGCAAAGTCTCCACTTTCCTCCCTTCTTGGATGCCAACACAACTAGGACTACACATGGGCTTATACTCTTCTTGATCAAGCCTTGATCCAAGAGTTCTTTCACTTGCCTTGCCACTTCAAAATTTTGATGTTGTAAGATTATAAGCTGCCTTATTAGGAAAAGATTCACCAAGGACAAAGTCTATCAGATGGCTTATCACTCTTCTAGGAGGTAAGGTTGCAATAATTCTATCACTTACTATGTCTTTGTACTTCACAAGAAATTCTTGAATCTCTGATGGTAAGGGTCCTTGACATGTTTCTCCTCTTCCTTGGGCTTTATAACAATAGCATATCCTTCATTATATTCATCCTTAAGATCTCTCACAAACACCATTCCATTACACAGAAAAATTCTAGGAGTCTTAGGTTGTGGCTCATCCTGTTCTAATAGAGAGTGAATCTTGAAAGATCTGCCTCCTTTCTTGAATGATGAAATTCTCTTTCCCATCATACACTTCTCCATTGTCATATTTCCAAGGCCTTCCTAACAGAAAATGAAAAGCATCTATTTGAAAGATGTCACAAAGAAACTTGTCCTCATAGCCTACTATTGAAAACTCAACCCATGTTTGTTCATTGATGAATACACTTTGGCCTCTATTTAACCATGTCACCTTGTATGGATTCACATGGGGTACTATGATTAGCTTGAGTTTGTCCACTGGCTCTTCTGATATGATATTATCTATGGAACTAGAATCCATAATCACCTTACACACTTTGCCAAGGATCTTTCATCTTATCCTAAACAAATCTCTCCTATGTTTGGCTTCATCTTTGACTGGTTGCCTTATCAACGCAATCCTAAACATTATATTTTCACCCATCTCTGAGTCTAAATGATCAATCTCAGGTGCTTTGACACTTGAAGTGTCCTCATGAGCATAGCCCACTGTCTTATCATGATTTGATGTAGTAGGCTTCTCAGGACATCTATATTCTAGGTGGCCCAATTGACCATATTTGTAACACTTCATAATTGCAAAGTATGAGTTACTTCTACCTGACCCTCTTCCTCTTCTAGGGCCTCCTTGATTACCCCTACCTCTTGTATAACCCCCTCTTGGAGTAGTTTCATTGCTATGCTCAGTCAATTTGGTTTCACCTTGGTTTCTTTTCTCATTGCCTCTACCTTGATAACCTCCTCTTTGACCCCATCGGTCTCTTCCTCTACCTCTATTTTTGAAGTTAGAGTCACCTTTCTTTCCATTCTTTTCCTCCACCCTTAGCTCTAGTTGATGACACCTCTGAACTGTAGTTGGTGTCCATAGACTAATCTCTTCTCAGATGTTCCATTTCAATCCACCCAAGTACCTTGCTACCTTGATTGATTGTTCTTCTTGCTTCTTTGACTTAAGACACAATCTATGAAACTCCTCTGTATAAGAGGCCACATCCAGTCTTTTTGTTTCAGATTTTGCCTTTTCCTGTGGAGTTGGATTTCATATTCCTCTAGTAGATAGTTTTCTTTTATCTTGGTCATGATGGAATTCCAATTATATATAGGCTTCTTTCCCATTCTAATCCTCTCATCTTGAAGATACTTCCACCATGTTAGTGCTGACCCTCTAAGTCTTGACTTGGCCACCTTGAGCTTCTGTGCTTCAGTCACACCTTCACATTCAAAATGGTTCTCCATTCCTTTAATCCAATCCATCACTACTTCAATGTCCATCTTCCCACTAAAAAGTGGTATCCCCTCCAATGCCTTCTCTCCTAGGGATTTGAAGGGTTCTTTATTCAAGATAGGGTCTAGTTCAAGGATAATGTCTTCCTCCGCAATATTTTTACCCCTATCACAACTTTCACCTTCTTTGTTTCTAGTTGCATTAGAAAATTATTCTAGCCTTATGTTCAACCCTTCTAAGGCTTCTTCAAGGATTCTGTTCTTTTCCTTTTTCTCATCCACCTCTTTAGCTAGCTCTACATTAGTCACCATGCTTTACTCTCCCACCAATTCACCAGTAGCTGTAGACATACATAGTTTTCCCAAGTCTTTAACTTGCTTTGATACCAATCTGATGTAACTACAAGTATTTCTTTGTACCATACCTTCCTCTAGGGAGTCCTTTTGGAAACTTTTTTGACCTATTAGGGTTCTTTCCTAACCCCAACCTCCCAAGGATTCTCTACACAAGATCCTTCTCCTTTCAACTTGTAGACACCAACCAAGAAATCAAAACACACATCACCTAGCCAATTGGGGCTCTTCCTACACCATCTTCACTAACTAATACAACATGATCAAAAACACTTCCAAATGGAGAGGTAGGCTTCTAAGATGTCAATTGGATCCAATCCAATGCCTACAAACACAATTTGTAATAGAAACCTAAATGAATTCCAAGAAAACATAGAAAATTCACCCAAAATAGGGCTATAAGCAATTAGGCCTAATTAGGCACTTTTCCCAAAATAACTTGAAATAACCCTTAACAAGATGGAAAAATAACCTTTGATTATGACACCCTTTACAGAGACCTAAAATATTATCTAGGTCTTGTCCTCCCAAGCTGTCCGTACAGTGCGTTCCTACAAACAAGCCTAAATTGAAGGGCTTAAAAAAAATAGAGCAGGGCCATAAGAATATTTGTTTTCACCATCAAGAATATTTAACCAAAGATTCCCATTGAATTTTGGACTTCTACACACATGTGTTCACCTCTCCACAAGCTCTAATTGAAGAAATCAATGCTTTAAATCCCTCTTAACACCTCTGCAACTCTCTATGATCCTTAGCCATGCAACTCTAGCTCGCCTCGGGCATCACATTAAAAATAGCTTGCTTGCCTTCCAGGTCCCCTCCTTCACTGTAAAATATGTACAAGGAGTCATATTCCTAATTCCAAAGGCCCACAGAGATTCCATGGTGGAAAGAGGACTTATGACCCTATTTTGTGAAACTGCCTGGTTAAGACTAGTGCCAGTTCAGAATAGGTGTATTGTCTTAAAATGGAAGCACTTCCTGATGACATTAATTTTCCATTAGTATACAAACAACACTTTTGGTAAGAATACACCATAAGACATGACAAAGAAAACTAAAGATTAGATTAAGAGATCACCAAAGATGACTAAGTACAAAGAGAATAGATGACACAAGTTAGTGTGTAAACAAAAAATCACAAAGGAGAAAGATAAAGTGGAACCCGATAGAGGAACCTGAAATGAAAGTTATAGTGCAGGCTGAAAAGAAAGATACAGTGCAACCAACAGAAAAAACCAAAGGATAGTCAGCATGACCGACAGACAAAACTGAAGTACAGTCAAGCATGACCGACAAATAGAACAGAAAGTCAGTTGCAGTCCGCAAAAACTGGATCTGACGTCCATGTCAGATAAAGCAAGTGTATCCTATTTATGGGATATTTAATTGTTTTAAATCCATTTATTTAGGGACAAGAAACATTAATGTAAGTATTTTAATCATTCTAACTGATTTAAAACACATAGACTAGGAGATCTAGGTATAAGTTGTAAACCTGATCTTAGAGTTAACATTATTTTTATCAAAACTCAATGAAGTCAATCCATCTATAAATAGATGAGCACATCTATGGATTGAATTGAGAGTTGCAATAACTAGAACATAAAAAGAAGGATTTGGTTAGCAGAAACAAGAACAAAAGAAACTAATAATCAAAGGTATTAATCAATCATAATTAAATGATAATATTTTTCATGTAAACTATATTGGATCTGTATCAGCAAGAGGAGATTGCATTTACTAGGTCAATTTGTAATTTTCTATCATTCTAGCAAGTGGAGAAAAGTGTAAAAATCCTTTCAAGGAAGGTGGATTTAACAGTCCAATATCAAATCTCTTAACTGAGTGCACACTTAACAATGTTGCTAAATCTCTTAATAGAGTATCCTTTAACAGGTCTCCAACGAGACTCCTAATAGGGTAGATCATCAGAACTAATCAAATTGTAAGCCTTAACCAACCCCTTCAAATCTGTAGATAGTGAAGTTTTGTGGGTGTCATCCCCATCGCATTTTTTACTTCCTAAAAGGAGTTTTCTGTGATATCATATCTTGTGTTGTGTCAATTAATTTCATGAATGTTTCTTTGAATGATTCACATGTTTATTAATGTTATGAATTGATATAACTCACATCAAGCTAACTTAGATCAGATTCAATGGACATGCAATTGATTACAAAGGACAATTGATTAAAGGACACAAAAAATTTTAGAGGTACTGATTCACCCCTCCCCTCTCAGTACATACTTCCCATTAATCCTAACAATTGGTATCAGAGCTGAGTCTCTTCTTGGAAATATTAAATTGTTAAGAGAAAATATCATACAATGGAGAAGTACAAACTTGATAAAAATATTGAGAATAAAAATCTTGAAATCCGGATGTTCTATGAATAGTATAAAGAAGCTACAATCAACATGAGATAGTTGCTGGATGAAAGAAAGAATATGGGATCTTTCTATAATGAGACAGATTATCATGACGAAGAGATACCAGATTTATTTGAGTCTTCAGGATAAACTACAAACAAAGAATCAAATACATCAGAAGAAAGAATCACAAGCCTAACAGAAATCAATCTACATCTGGCTGGAAAAGTTAAATCTCTACAAATCGGTCAAGAGACACGGATGGTAAGGATGATTGATGTCATGAACAATTCTAGATAGGTTGAACAAGAAAGAGCACTAGCTATTGATGATAGAAGAAAGATCACATAAAAGATAAAAGAAAAAGAGTCTGAAATACAAAGACTTATAGAGCATCACCATGAGATAACTGATGAGCCTCTTAAAAGGCCATCTTTTCAAATGTTTCTTACTTTCTTTTTCAACAGTTTGCTTGCAAAATAGATACTTTAAACTTGTGGTTTTATATGTATATTTTAGATATGTAAAGACATAAGTAGGTAAATGGATGATAAAAGAACATGGTGTATTTGCTTGAAAGTGATTTGTAGAAATTACAGGATATAAGTAGTTTTATGCTAATGAATGATCCTATTTCCTATGCTATGTTTGTGGGTAGTCTCCTTCCTATAGCCATGTTCCTTGCAAGAGTATTAATTAGAAACTAACACCTCTTTCCTAGTATTAATGATAATATATATATATGTATCAAAGGTTGTATATGCTAACCATTTTGTAGGGATCAATTCATGGCGTATTAAAGAACAACATCGTGGTGTTGGAGTCAAGGACAATCATTGCTGTAAAAGCACCATCATGCCTAAATAATTAAGCAAGCGGTTGAAGAAGGGTGTGCCAAAAGAATTTTGTGGGAGGAACAATTCAATATAGTTCCTGAGTAAACACAGGGCGTGGATCTAGAGCCACTACAAGCTATATTCTGGGAAGGACTTGAAGACTTACTCTTACTAATTGATATTTTATATTATGAGAATTATGTATTCATTAGTGATCCTCATTAATGGAGTGATCCTAGATTTAGGGAGTAGTGTAGTTTCTCTTTAAATAATCTTACTATTGTAACTGTTAAAGTTAGTCGAGTTAGTTGATATATTTTCTAGAATAGAAGTTGATATTGTAACACTGTATTACTTTCCAAGTACACTTTCAACATGAATGAATAGTGTATAATTTGAGTTTCATTATCTTATCTTGATTTCATTTTTGTTCACTCATCCAAGGGGGCCCACTTGGTGAGTGATTCACTATGTTAGAGTAGAGGTTATTTCCTTGCTCATTAAGAAGTAATTAGAACTTTGTTGTTCCTGCAGCCACTAGTAACAAAATTGGTAGACTCTTCCTGCAGTATAGTCGAGTAGAGTAGTTCCTATTTGTGATTACTGTTTTCTTAGAGTAAAATAATTTACTTGAAATAGTATAGATTTTCTAAAGCTTAATTCATTTCAATTCCATAGGATTAGCCATGAGATTCAAGAAGGTTTGAAGGATATACTTTGCAAATACCATTCCAAGTTTACATCCCTGGTCAATAATTAAAAGAGACTGAATAATCTACTTAGCAACCATTTAGGGTGTCCAATCCTAAAATAGAAGTCCAATACTATGCATTTCTAAGACAATTGTTTAGCCAAGAAATAACAAATCAGATTATTCTTATGAGTCAAGAGGAAAAAAGAATAAATGTTGAACTCATTGAAAGAATAGAAGCTATCGGTGAACAGAGGGATGAAAATGAAAAGTTAAAGCATGAATTAAGAATACAACAACAACATAATGAAATGATGAAAAAGGCTGAAGAAAGAAATAAAATAATGGACTATTTTCTTGAGGAACAATGAAGAGTCAACAACAATAACAGTCTAGGCTTTACCAAAAATGGAGAATCATCAAATCAATCCAATCCAAAGAATGTCTATGAAACTCCAAGACCAAGAAAGCTTGCATGAAATCACTATGGAAAGAAAAGCCATACATCAAATGTATGCAGAGGAAAAATGAAAGCTATTCATAAATCTACATCTTCATTCATAGGATTCTGTTATAAATGTAACAAGAAAGGTCATAAAGGATATGAATGTAAGTCTGAGATAAAACAACCAAAGAAGGAAACCTACATGGACAAATACTGTCCTACATGTAAAATGAATGGGCACACAACTCTTGAATGATGGAAAAAGAAAAGGAAAACATGGAAGCCTAAAGGTAAAGAAACTCCCTATCAATTGAAGAGAGTTGGTAATCAGTATGTATGGGACTACAATACTTAGACAAATTGTATAGCATGTGGAAGATATGGTCACATTGCTGCAAACTGTATGAGATAATGGAATAGAAATTTTAGAGGTTGGAATAACCCCATAATGGCATGCTTACATTGTCATAAAGTTGGTCATCTCAAGAAAGATAGCAGAGACTAAATGACAGAGACAAGAAGATATCCCAATGGAGACAACATTGAAGATATCCAGAGGGCTAGAGACAAAATGTGGAGAAAAGGATCAAGCAATGGTGAAGCCGGAGCGAGAAATGAAAATGGTGACACCCCATTCAATAGATCTGGTGACATCACCAACTCCACCTAAGAAGAACAAGTAAGTATGGAACTCCACTACCCCAAGCTATTACTTTACATCAGTTCCATAATATGTTGATATAATTGCAAATTAGGATAAGAAAGATGCATCATGTTTGTACTTATTGAAATATGTGATAACTATGCTTTCGGGCATATTTATTGAAACCCATTGGTATACACTCAAAGTTAAGACTACCTACATGATGAATCGGTTAAAAGAAAAAGTAGCTAGTATAGACCAAACCCCGTCGGTAAAAAAGCACATGAACAAGTTATCAGTGATACCGAAACCTATCGGTAAAAGAAAAGTGAACATCAACTGCTCCAAAACATTGAAAGTGTCACTAATAGAAGTAAAGTCTTCACCGAGGAACTTAGTTTCTATACACTAAGGATTTGGTAAGAATTTATGGCATGCATTTTAGGGAAAGGACTATATATAGGGCATCAAAATGACTCATTTGTCATGACACCCAGAGCAGAGTGACCAAAGGAAATTTTTGAGCCGAAAGAAACCTAGCTACAGAGCAATCACGAGTTGACCTCCAACACTCCAAAGAAGCTTAGGAATATTTATAAGCACAAACAGTAAGTTCTTCAAGACCGACAACTCTTCTTTTACGCATTAGATAGAAGCCCTAATTTTCTGAAAATGACATCAACTTCACGAACCGTGAAATCTAAGAATGCAAAGAAAGATGAGTTCAAAATCATCAAAAACATGGCATGTGAGGAACCCAAATATAAGATCCATCCTAAGGTTTCCTCACAACCCAATGATGTTGGTGCATTTCATGTATTCTAGCTAGGATTTTTCTTGTTGAAGATTTCTAATCCTTCATACATTGCAAGATAGCAGAAATTGGAATGACAGAGGTAGAAGAAGCTTACAAGAAGCTTTGTAATGATGAAGGAAAACTTAAGGAAGAGAAAAAACACATTGAAGTGAAAGGGTTCACCAATGCCCTAATGTTCCCAAAAGTCTTCAAAACTGAATGGACTCTGTTAGTGCTGAGAATAATGTATTACAAAAAGTTATGGTTGGATGAACCAAAGAAAATAACCAGAGATGTCATCCATGCGGTCACCAGTTACCCCGTAACCAATAAAGTAAAGGCACTAAAGTATCCACCAAAGGAAAAGACTGAGAAGATGACAAGATCAAAATGGGATGGCCGAGGATTTAAAGTAACAACAATAACTGATGATGAGATCAAGTTTGGTGCATGTGTTTTGTGCTACAAATTCTTCCAAGAAAGAATATTAAACAACATAGCATCAGGTACAATGGACACAGCCTATAAAATTGTGAAGAAGGGTACACATTTGGACTTATCCGAGCTACTCCTAAATCAGTTGAAGGAAAACCTAAAGAGAAACAGGAATGTAAAGTCAAACACTTGTAAGTTTGGCTCACTAATAATGTGTATCTTCTTTTATTTTAAAGAAAAGTTCCCATCGGTAGTAGGTATAAAATGGGACAGCACCAAATCAGTCACCATACAAATTAGTGAGCACATAGTTGAACTGGGAGATAAATTTGAAACTGTCATGGATGAATACTTCAAATTATTCAAAGACCAAATGCAAAAGAGAGTAACAATCCTCGAGAAACTCATTGAGAAATATAAGGATGAGATATGCTTCATGGTTGACACAAATAATACCTACATCAAACATGTTGTAGCAAGAACAACATGGTTACAACCACTGGAATATGAGATCAACATTGATCTTGCAACAAAGGCAATTGATGCCTTAATTAATAAACCACTAGACAAGAAGCAACCAGGGTTTGGCACATATGAAAAGGCCAAGACACAAATTAAATTAGGCCTAGTTGTCAAGAAGATAGTCAAAAAGAAAGACAACATGGTAAAGAATCTCAAAAAGATTATTCAGCAACCGAGGAAGAAGCTGAGGAAGATGAAGGGGAAAAAGAGGGAGAAATAGAAGAAAAGTTATTTGTTGGTAATGATGAAGAAAAGAATGACTTTGAGGAAACAAAGTTAGATACGCCACCTCCTCCACCATCTAAGAAACCAAGCAGAAAAGCTGCTTCAAGGACTAGAAGCCAAACATCCAAAGAATCTACTCCTTCACCTCTGAAGAAAGGAAACGTTAGGGCTTACAAGAGGAAAGATCCCACACCAAAAATAGGACAAAAAAAGAAAGGAAGGAAATTCATCAGACCATGAGAAGACATAGAAGATACTGAGAAAGATGAAGCCATAAAGGCAGAAATTATCAAGGTAAAAGAACCTAACACTATTGATGACATTTGTGTTTATATTTCAAATTTTAGATCTATTACAGATCTACACATTAGAAAATGGCAAAAACTAAATCAAGAAGATAAGATAAAGTTTTGGAAGCCATGATAGATCAAATGTACAACTTCAAATAAGTACCAATGCAATTTGAAGGAATTTATGTACCAAGGGAACTCTTGGATAGATTATCCTCCCGTTCGACATTTGCATTAAAGAATGGGAAAGAGATCAGAGAAAGAGTACTTGTTTCTCTAATGCCACCTGAATCTAAGAAGGTAAAGATAGATGAGATGATGTAGAAACACAACAAGGAATTCTCACAAAATATGAGGGCATATAAATTTTTTGAAGGTAATTTAATTGATCTTGAACAGGACAGCCACAAGAAATGGTACAAAATCATGAACAAACCTATTGAGGAGGTAAGCCCCGACAAAGGCCTTCAACAACAAGATGTTGACAAGGCAACTAAAGATACATCCATTGAGTTAGATA
>MU224891.1:491485-501816 GCA_018584345.1 Thuja plicata
ACAAACATACAGAAACAAGCATAATATACATGGTGGATGCTTCTTGACTGTCACAATCCATCTGGTAGATTATCAAAGTCAAGAAGCACCCATATTTAGCTAACAGAAACAAAACAACACTTTTACATAAAGATACTCAGAACAAAAAAACACGTAAAGTACAGTCAAACTTCTCTTTATTGATTTACAGAATATTACAATCCTCTGCTAGTCTATTCTCTGCAACTAACTAACTCTTCTGAACTATCTCTGATCTCAACTTCTGAACCCTTTCCACAGATTCTTCTTCTCTACTTATCTCTGGCTTTTTCTTGATTTCGTAACCCTGGTGGTTACCTGTCGAGCTAAGCTTTCCAGCTGTTCTTTGTTCTTCATGCTCTCTGCAAACTGTCTTTAAGTTCTTTGCATGGTTGACACTCTAGTCACCTTTCTTTTCTTCGTGTCATTCCTTCTCTGTTTGGCGGTTAAGACTTTTCAATGTCTTCTCCTTCTGACACGTCAGTCTATTTGACCATTTGACTTTTCTGTTTCTTCAACGCGTAGTCGCGGATGAAAATCCTTCTTTACATTTTGCTCTGTGACTGAGCGATGACCTGCTTGTCGCGCTCTCGCTATGACTTGACATAACTTGGCTTTTACCTCGCGACTGAGCGACGAGCTCAAGTCGCGCACTCGTAATGCATTTGCTCGTTCTGTCTTTTCCTTGGCAACTGAACGATGAGCTCAGTCGCGCACCCGCACTGCTTTTACATTAACTGCTCCTTGCTCTGTGAGTGTGCGACGCACCTTAGTCGCGCACTCGCTGCACTTCGACACGAGCTAGAAATTCATTGGCGACTGAGCGATACGATCAGTCGCACAGTCGCTATGTTTCTACTCGAGCTGGCTATGTCCCTGCGACTGAGCGATGAGCTCAAGTCGCGCACTCGCCGTCCTATGACCCGAACTGCCATTCTCTTCACGACTGAGCGATTAGCTCATCGTCGCGTACTCGCACCTTCTCTTCCTGAGCTACTCTTTGCCTGGCGACTGAGCGATTCCTGCTCATCGCGCACTCATCCTGCTTTTTCATTACTTAGCGATTCACCAGCGACTTGGCAATGCATTGGGTGTCGCTCACTCGCACACCCGAACTGAACTGTCTGTCTTCGCGACTGAGCGATTGAACACCCATCGCGCACTCGCTATGCATTTTCTCTGACTGCGAATTGACTCGTGACTGGGCGATTAGCTCCTCGTCGCGCTGCCGCGCACTATTTTTCCTACTAGCCCTCTGCAACTAAGCGACTAGTACCTCGTCGCGCACTATCAGACTTAAAACATAACTAGCTCGCGAGTGTGCGATGCATTCTTTTGGCTGCTCTCTGCTGCTGCGCGACTGAGCGACTAATCAAAACATGACTTGCTCATTGAAAGAAATGTTTCAAAACTTGTTCAAAATGTTGGGGCTAGGGTTTTGTCTAAACCCTAGGGTGCTCTGCACCACCTATTAAAGGTATATGGCTCACTTCCTAGGCTCATTGCCCAATAAGATGAAGGCTACAACCCTCTGAATGTTGATATGCACTATATCAAAAATGAACTGTTGTAATGACACTGTTGTCTGATAAGTTCCATGTATGCACAAATCCTCTTACTCCTTGAAAGAGCTATATCATCTACTGACTTCATTATAATTCTCATCTGTATCTTCCTCTTGCACAATAATCGACGCTTGTAACATAACATTACATTGCATACTTATATGTTTACAATTGAATAGGTGCAACCCAAAATATAACACTAGTAGGCCTTTAAACCAAAATATACAACGCTTCTAAACAAGTCAGCCTAAGCGTGTTTACTACAACATTAATTACATTAATACAAACTTATAACTAAAGGCGCATGGCCTTATCATCTCAAACTAATTCACATTGACCAAAACTACAGTCGGCTTCCATGCTTTATTTCCTGGACTGCAGGTTTAGTAATCTGCCTGTAACTTTTCCGTACTAATGTTCCATACTCTGCGCATCTCGATCTAGCATGTATATACACCATAGAGTATATACCTAAGCACACATCCTCTGGTGTGATCTCTAACACCTGCACTGATGTACGGATCTGTGTATGTGTCTGTCTGCCCTATTTTCACACTTAGTCATTTTGTCTTTCATGACAGAACTTAAGTATGAATTTTTTGCCATGATTGACAACAAAAAATAAGTCATGCTTCCTCAGGAAGTCAACTTTGCAACAATCTCCCCCTTTTTCATTTATGGCAACAAAGGAATGTGGCTAAGTTACTCAAAATGACTTCATACAAAAATGATTGTATATCATAATACTTAATGATATACACATATATACTTCTCCACATATACACATTCTATACTACTCCCCCTTTGACATTAATGATAAAGGTGTGCAAAAACTATAAGTCTTCAACATACTTACTCCATGTAGACTTTTGGGTACACAAGTTGAAGAGATTGAATCTCTTTCTACCAAAAGACTTTCATTGCATCAATTGTCTGAAGATGCGTGCATAAAGCATATGTCAATTTTTCCATTTTTATCAGATCCATGCAAGGACCTTGATCATATGTCTGTATGGTGTTATCAATCTATTTTATGTTCTCATTAAGAACTGCTGTAGATGGCGCAAGTGCATTTCTCAACTGAGTTTGTCTTATTTTGATCTTGCTAATTTCCAGTTTTGCCTTCTCAATTTTGTCCAACTGACCTTCATAGACATTATTGCATATGTTCATATCTTGCGTGGAGTTTTCAACTGATTTCCTTATGTTATCCACCATTTCTTCTGCTTCTACTATCTTTTTAGTGTGCTCAGAGGTGAGCTTCACTCTATCCATGCAATTTGCAATAACCTTCTTGCCTTTTGCTGCCAACTCTTTAAGTATAGATTGCCCAATCTCTAAGGAGTTCAGATCTAAGGTAAAGTTCTTTACCAATTCATTTAGTCTCTCCTTCTTGTATTCATTTTCTGCAATCTTAGTATCTGATTCTACTAAGCTAGTGAAATGTGTTTTGAAGTTTGTCAGTATGCTATCCACATTGTTCAACTATTTGAACTCTAGCAACTTTCTTATCAGCAGGAACTAACTCATTCAAAATGTTTATTGATTCCACAAAGTGAGGGTTCCTCATCACATTTTTCTCTTTTGCCTTTTCCATGGAAAGGACGCTGATCTTGATAAGTTCTTCTCCCCATGCATCTAAACTTGTTGAGTCGGGAGTTAACCTTGACAACAATGAGGTGGATGGTTGAGTGGATGGTGAGAAAATAGTATTCTAACTTGTATCTAAACATTCACTTTTGACATGAATTTCCTTTACTGGTGTCTCATTATCTTTAGTATCTTTCTCCTTATCCAAGTCTATTGGATCAATGAGAGGAACTTCATCCTATTGTAGAGATGTGTCATCTGTGTTCATTTCCTTGGTGTTTACAAATGCTTCATCAACTTTATCCATATCATTATCAAATGTAGTCATGGATATCTTGACATTGTCTACTACTATAGTGTCTTCTGAATCTTTATCTATATCAGAATTTATTGTCACTATGGGCGCTGAAACCTATGGACCTATTATAGGCGCAATCTGAATTACTAGAGTTGTAGCCTGTTTGGGAGGAGCTGGGGTAACTTTTTCTGTAGGCACCATTGGTGGATACATGTGTCTATCCATAAATACTTGTGCAAATGCTTTTTGAGTCTCCTTTCCAACCTGCTCATACTCTTTGTTCATAATCTGAAGAGTTCTTGTCTTACTATGGAGATGAGGCTTTACTAGATCTAACATAATAGCCTTCTCATCATGTGAACAGATAGGAAGAAGAGTATTCAAAGTTTCTTCTCTAATCTTCATGTCCTCTTCTATAGCATGTCTTTTCATGATCTCCAATATGTTCCATAACTGATCCGGTATCACTGTCTTAAGTTCAAGAACTATCTTTTTGAACTGGAACATATGAGATATGATCATAGAGTGTATCTCCATTTTATCAATTTCTTGATACTTTTCATAGAATTTGGAGAGTGTATCTAATCTTCCTTCATTAAAAATCCTATTTCTCAAAATATTTAGACTAGGTCTAAATCCTACCTCAGGAGGAGTTTGAATATTCTTAGCTTTGCTCCAAGTGTTCCTTGAGGATGGGTGATTTGTAGCTGCTTGCTTCCTTCCTCTAGGTTTCTTTCTAGGTACAGAAGGTGGAGATGTATCTAGATTGATTGTGGTAGTAGGCGCAATGGTACTCTCCTCATTTTTCTTTTGCTTCTTCTTCTGAGTTTCAACAGTCTTCTCAAGTTTAACTTGTGCATGAATCTGCTCAAGTTCTTTAGCAATTTTGGCTTCTTTTTCCTTATCCAAATCTTCTTGTGTGATTCCATGCTTTTTCAGAATGTTGGATGTTATTTTGGATGCTTTCCTTTTGTAAACCGCAAGTTGTAGTTCAATATCTACTTTGTCGGTCTTTTCTCTGTAAGTGCCCCATCTAGGTTCATTAGGGTCTTTGGGTGCTGATAATAAGACTTGGGCATATCCTTCTAACACATGGTCTTCTATTTCATACCCTACTGGATGAATCCAGTTAGTTCTAGGATCAACAGCCTCCATGCATGTGTAATCTGTCTCTACCATAAAGCATATTGTATCCTTGTATTTGTCAACTATCTTTTCAGATAGTCTGAACCTGTTCTGCATTTTGACCCTGAATATTTTTATATCCATATTCATTGCATCTCTTGCACTGTTGTCTACTGTGGCTTTAAGAGATATTTGAGTCATTGTAGGTTTTCCTTTGTCTAGATAAAGGTCTACAACCTTTCCAACTATATGGTAATACAAATAGATGATCAGAGATCCAAACCTGAATGTTTTTCTCTTGTCATGTTTGATAATTCTAATATTGTCAATCAATTGACCACGCAAGATCTCACATAGGTTGTATTGGGTGTTATCCTTCACTATTCTGATAGCTACAAGGACTGTTGCTACAGAGACACTATTCAACCTGCTTGCTTGCTGAAACTTATATCCAAGTATCATTTTCATGAGTTTAATGTCATCTTCCTTGATAGGATCAACTATCATTTCGCGCTTATCACTCCTACACAAACAAACTTACTCAATTTTATTCTTGAAATCTTTACCAGTGGGAAACACTAGTCTAGTCATTGGAATTTTGGTTAACTGATGGATTAGTTATGTAGTGATGCGAACAGGGACATCTCCAATCCATAAAAGATCATCATGAATTCTGCTTAACAAAATTGTTACCCATTCTGGTTCTTCAAAATCATGCGCATTCGAATACTCAAGAATAGGGTTATCTTGTAGGTGCGTGAACTCATCCTTGAATGTGAAATCCAGATTTAACATTGATGCCATATGAGATGCTATATTATCATCTCCTAATGATTCCTTCTTACAGTAAATGTATGCGCGGATATCTTCCACATGAACAATGCCAAGCGGGGTTTTTGAGAAAGCTCCTTCCACATCATCCAGTATGGATTTGAATGGATGCTTCTTAAATATGAACCTCTTCCTCTCTCCTACATCAAACACAACTAGGGTCGCCATACTTACTTGGTGGTTGCTTATGTAGGGTTTCCACGAAATTCTAAAACCGCACAATGGCTAGGCCTCCATTTCAAACTGATTATCTATTTGCTCCAACTGCCAAACTATTATGCCTTCATGCTTTGATGTCTTAGTGCTCTAATGCTATTCAATTTTTGTGCTCTTTGAATGTAAATGTGAAAATGATCGACCGCGAATTTCTTTTTATACAATCTGTCACATTTAATGCTTGCAAGCATACATAGAGATTTTGAAACTTTGATCCTGATGCAATTCAGTCAATGTGTGAATGCATATAGCTATAAAATGTGCTTTTAACCATGAACCCAAAGGTGCATACTCTGAAGTGAGTACACCAACCACACAGGGGTCCTGAGCTAGAATAGCTCCCCCTTAGACCAAGAAGATCTATTCAAGTAGAATTAGAGGGTGCATCCACAGTGGATGCATCAACTACTTTGTCAACATTATTGTCCTTAACTTCAACCCATATTTTTCCTGAATCTTCATTTACTTTGACAAACTTGACTTCTCCTTCTTCTTCAAATAGTGACTTTTTAGGATCCTCTTTCTTCTGAGTTTTGGATCTACAAAACCTTGTGATATGTCCAGCCTTTCCACATGTGTGACAAATGATAGGAGGTCTGATGTTCTTGCTCATCATGCTGCATTGCTTTGTTGTGTGTCCATTGTAGTTGCATATCTGACATGTAATGTTCTACACATTTCTTGAGAGTTGATTTCTTTGATTACTTTGATTTATATTCCTGTGATTTTGTGGAGGTTGATTTCTTTGACTTGTTCTGCAATGTATAGCCTTGTGACCAAACTTATTATAGGAGTAGAAATAACCTTTAAAAGGTCTTACCTCTTTTCAATCTCTTGCCAAATGACCATTTTTATTGCATGCAAAAAAAGTTCTATTAACTTGCTTGATTTCTCTTTTAGGTGGTTCAGATATAACCTCTATAGTATCTTCAACTTTCTTAGATTTTGAAGATTTTTCAAGTGTTTTCTCTCTATCTTACAATGATTTGATCTCATCTTGTGTTGTACTGAATCCAAGAGCAGTAGTGTTCCCTTTTTTCCTTTGCGCATTGAGCTAGGATTGAATTAAATTAGAACTTGTGTGAAGTTTATCAATCTTAGCTTTTGCTTCTGTTAATTTAGATTCCAACTTCTTCTTTATGTTTTCCAATTCCAAGACTTTCATGTTTGCCTGCAGAAGTTCATCTTCAAATTGTTGGCTTTCTTTGATCTTGCCTTCAATGGTGTTTTGGCTATCTGTAAGTTGTTCCTCAAGATCTTCAAGTTTATCCTTTAGAGATTTATTCTCTTCATTAAGATTTTTGACCATTTGTCCTAGATCACTTGCAGAACAATCTTTCAAATCTTTTCTTAGCCTTTTAGTAAGTATTTGAGAGCCATCATTTTTCAATCTTAGTTCTTCATTTTCCTTCTCAGATCTGTCAAGATCTTCAAGACCTACTTCAAGATTCTTTTTCAAATGTTTTGTTTCAGCTGAGTCCATGATCTCCTCAAGTGGTTAAACTTTCTTTCAGAGGACCAGAGCTTTGATACCAATTGTTAGAAGCACTGAGAGGGGGGGGGTGAATCCGTGTTTATCTATTAATTATATTTCAGCTAATTAAACATTAAAAAAATATGCATCCAAAGAATCATAACACAAGAACATATAACACATGATATGATTACGGAGAACCTTGATCAGAGAAAAACTCTGGTGGGGATTAGTACCCACAAATATTGTACTAGGTATAATGAACCTGTTAAAGTTCCTTTTCCCTATTAGAAGCAATCTTTACAATTTGAGTATAATGACCTGGTTAAAGGTCTAACCCTGTTAAAGGTATATGGCTCACTACCTAGGCTCACTGCCCAATAAGATGAAGGCTACAACCCTCTGAATGTTGATATGCACTATATCAAATATGAACTATTGTAATGACACTGCTGTCTGATTAGTTCCTTGTATGCGCAAATTCTCTTACTCCTTTAAAGAGCTATATCATCTACTGAATTCATTATACTACTCATCTATATCTTCCTCTTGCACAATAATTGACACTTGTAACATAAAATTACATTACATACTTATATGTTTACAATTGAATAGGCGTGACCCAAAATATAACACTAGTCGGCCTTTAAACCAAAATATACAACGCTTCCGAACAAGTCAACCTAAGCGTGTTTACTACAACATTAATTACATTAATAAAAACTTATAACTAAACATTCATGGCCTTATCATCTCAAACTAATTCACACTGACCAAAACTGTAGTCGGCTTCCATGCTCTGTTTCCTGGACTGCATGTTTACTAATATGCCTGTAACTTTTCCGTACTGATGTTTCATACTCTACACATCTGGATCTAGCATGTATATACACCATAGAGTATATACCTAAGAATGCATGCTTTGGTGTGATCTCTAACATGTGTGTTGATGTATTGATCTCTGTATGTGTCTGTCTGCCTTGTTTTCACACTTAGTCATTTTGTCTTTCATGACAGAACTTAAGTATGACTTTGTTGCCATAATTGACAACACAAAATAAGTCATGCTTCCTAAGGAAGTCAAATTTCCAACATAATATATACATCCCATTTGATTCACTTCCTTTGTCTCATTAGTCTTTGATAGTTTATGTCCAGTAGCCATGGGAGTACTTATAGGTTTGGAGTCCTCCATGACAAAAAATTTCAGTATCTCCTTGATATACTTAGATTGTGTAATTTGGATACCTTTCTTCATCTAATATGCTTGCAATGCAACAAATAATTTGATCTCTCCAAACATAGACATCTCAAATTTAGTTTACATCTCATTTGAAAATGTTTGGCACAAAGCATCTTCTCCTCCAAATATAATATCATCAACAAATATTTCAGCTAACAACATCCTTTTACCTTTTTTCAAACTTGAAGCATAGATTATTATTGTCATAAGTCTTTGTAAATATAATCTTGACTAAATAATTATGTAATCTCTCATACCATTCTCTGTGGGCTTGCTTCAATCCATACAATGCTTTATGTAGCTTGAAAACCATATTCTTCCTGCTTGAATAAACAAATCCTTCAACTTGATCAATTAATACCTCTTCTTCAAGTATTCCATTCAAAAATGTTGATTTGACATCTATTTGATATACAAATCCTTTGTAATATACATAAGTTAGTAAAGTTCTAACTCCTTCCAATCTAGCAACTAAAGAAAACGTCTAACCATAGTCAATGCCTTGTTCTTGTGCATAACCTTTGTATAGTAGTCTAGCCTTATTTATTATAACTTCTCCATGTTCATTCAACTTATTTCTAAATACCCACTTGGTTCCAATAACATTGTTGTCCTTTAGTCTAGATACTAGTGTCTAGGTTTTGTTCTTCTCAATTTATTCAATCGCTTCATTCATGGCATGTATATAGTCTTCATTATCCAAAGCATCTTTCACTGATTTAGGCTTAAATTCACATAATAAGTATGTCTAATTTTTTAATTTTCTTCTTGTCATGACCTCTGAATATTTATCTCCAATAATTTGATCTAGTTTATGATGTCTTCTTACATACTTTTCTAGTGTAGGCTCTAGTCTCCTTTGATCTTTCTGTTATTCTTTAGATTCATCATCAAAGTTAATTTAAGGTTAATTTTGTGTCTTTGTTTTAATCTCAAACTGCTCTACAATTTCCTCTTGATTCTTGATAACTTCTTTCTGTAACTTGGCATTTTCTTTATTTCGCTTGACAACATCATTCTATTGTTTAGAAGCTTATTTTTCTGGTTTAGGCAAACTATTGGGTTCTCCTTCGTTCAAATAAACAAATGATCTATAATATTTAGGTTCTTTATTTCATTCCACTTCATTCTTTTCTACATATTCATCAATTCTAACATTTGTACTTTCCATAACTTTGTTAGTGTTATAATTCAAACACGTGTACGCTTTTCTCTTAGTGGAATAACCTAGGAATATGCCTTCATCACTCTTAGCATCAAGTTTTCCATTTCTATCATCCTTCAATATATAACATTTGGTCCCAATAACGAGGTGGCAGACTCTCTGGCGGCTATGGGTCTAAGACTAACCAAGCTTAATAGCTGGGCGCTAGTCAGCGATTTACCCCTGATGACTCAGCGACTCATCATGGGAGAAATGACGACAAGTGTTTAATGTGCCAGGCTGGTTTATTTATGTCGTCTCCTCCCTCGAACACGTGTTGGCATCTTCGAGTTAACGGTATAATTATAAAAGAGAAAGCTCTTGGTTCCATAAAGCTCAATGAGAGTTTTTTGCTCATGCGGAGAGATCGTGATCAGGAGGAAAAGGCATTTTTGGTGAGTTATGACAGGGATGGTATTATTACCATTTATGTTATGCTGGGATACGCAAGATCTGTCAGTACGGCGTCGGATCTCAAAAATCCCCTAAACTGGCAGAATGGGTTTAAACCATTATTGAATAAGAGTTGCAGAAAAAAGAAGTTTTTTATGGCATGCAAGGATAGTAGCATCCACAATAATTCTCCGGTGAGTGCTGATCAGTCTGAGGAAATGGGGGGAAATATACTCTGTATAGAACTAGATAACATAGACAATGAATTTTCCTCGGACCCTCTGGTTACCCACTACTGTAAAGAGTCTGGTATTTGGGGGTTTATGGAACGGATGAAGGGAGGCCACGACGAAAGAATTTCCAAACAGTTCGTC
>MU224891.1:503283-529152 GCA_018584345.1 Thuja plicata
TTTAGATACTTTAGTCTTTTACATTTATGCAGAACTGTTACCTTTGTTTTTGATAGAGGTAAAAGCTTAGAAGCTGGTGTTAACAGTAAAATCTTGCTACATACTTCGACTGTGCCATTAACCTGCTATTAATGTGCCTCTAATCCCCTGTTCGATGGGCCAGCACCCTCTTGCTGCTTTTTTCTATCAAAAAAATTTGGTCCCAAAAAATTTAAAATATTTTACATTAGGTTACTATCCATACTATAACTAATAAGGTGCAATATCAGCAACTTTCTTGAATTGTACTCGGTTCAAGGTATAGAATTTTGTACTTACAACTTCTCTCCAGTACTTTTTTGCAACATTCTTTTCTATCATCAGTGTTCTAGCACAATCCATTATTAATCTGTTCCTTCTCTCGGCTATGTGATAATGTGGGGGAGTCCTTGGTGCAGACATCTGTCTTTTAATTCCTCTATCATTGAAAAATAATTTGAAGTCAAATGTAGATATAAAATCTCCTCCTCTATCAAATCTTAGATATCTCAAGCTCTTACCTATCTCTTTTTCAAATTTTACCAAATACCACTTAAACAACTAAAATCATCATATTTCTCTTTGAGAAACTTTACAATAATCATTCTAGACTAATCATCAACAAACAATATGAAATATTTATCAATTTGATAGCTTTGCACACTAATAGGTCCAGAAAGGTCAATATGAGCCAATTCCAAAATATCATCAGAAATATAGGTTTTTCTCTTAAAACAAGATTTTGTCATTTTTCCCAACTGACATTGCTTACACATAACATTATCAGGATTCTTCAATCTCGGTAACCCTCTTACTCTTTTCATCTTACTAATGTTTACCAAATTGTCAAAGTTTACATGACATAAGATCTTATGCTATAACCATATATCATCATATTTGGAAAACACACATATCTCATCAGATAAATCTAGATAGAACAAATTACCTCTTGTGTGTTCTCCACTTCAAATCAGTTCATCGGTAACATCAAATATTTTAGTTTTTCTATGATGGAACTCAACTCGGTACCTGGAAGTATTCAACTAAGCAACACTCAACAAATTACAGTTTAGTCCTTCAACCCAATAAGCTTTTTCAGATGTGATCTTATCAGTTAGTTTTATTTATCCTTTTCCTTTCACAGTTTATGGTTTGTCATTACCAAACTTAACACTACCACCTTTACAATAGGTTAAGGTTTCAAATTTACTTTTATCACTAATCATGTGATGTGAGAAACCACTATCAATTATCCATCCATCACCTTTACTCATATATGAAATAAGTCCAGTTTTCTGATCTTCGTCAAAATCATCTTTCATAGCAACATAAAACAATTTTATGTCATTGTCATCAAATTTATCAGATTCACTATCAGTTTCTTTTTCAGCAATATAGCACAATTTCTTACCTTTGTCCTTATAGTCCTTATACCTTATGAAATCTCTGCCATCCCTTTTATCTTTATACGTGCTTTCTCTTCTATGATCCTTGTCACTCCCGTCAGGGCATATTGCTGCAATATGGCCAACTTTGTTACATGAAAAACAAATTATAGGAAGTTTACCTATGAATTTTCCTTTTCCTCTCAGTATTCTTCTAGCCGTAAGTGCTTCAAGTTCATCAAGATCTTCATCAGAAGTGTCATTGTCAATATTCATATGTCTTTATTTTCCTTTCCTTGATTTTTGAAGAGTTAATTATGATTTGAATGCAGAATCAACATGGTAAGGAGTGAAATTATAAAAAAAAATAACTCAAAAGTAGTAAGTCTACCAACTAAACCTTCCAGTGTTAAGTTGTTAGCAGGAGTACATCTCAATTTTTGTATAGCAAATACTCTAATCGCATATATAGGAAGTAAGGTTCTCATTACCTTGCTAATAACAATATCATCCGTAATAGTTATATTAGCTCCTCTAATAGCATTCACAACCTCCTTAACTCGGCTAAAATATTGAACAATAGTTTCACCATCTTGCATTCTCATTTCATCAAAATTACGTCTCAAGCTTGTAGATTTGGCTCTCAGTACATTTGATCACCTCCATAGATAGTTTCATGTGTATCCCACATTTATTTTTCTGTTTTACAATCTTTTATGTCTTCAACTTTAGGATAGCTGAGGGATGATGAATTCTCCAACATTGCTTGGTTGTGTTCTTGTTTTTCTTTCATCTATTAAGCTATCATAATTATAGGCACTGAACTATGTAATCATTTTCCATGGTATTTTGCTTCTTCTCCAATTCAAACTAGGTGTAGCCTCATCAAAATTTTCCATGTAGGGAGTTTCTCCTTGTTCAGCCTCGGTACCTCCTTTTTATACATCTTGATCTTTAGCTTCAAGTACCTTCAAACTTTTGTCACAAGCACCACAAAGCTCTTATACCAATTGTTAGAATGATTTAGAATAACTGAGAGGGGGTAAATCAGTTATCCTAGGTTCAGATATACCAATTGAACTTTCAAATAGACTAACCAACTCAGATCCACTCAGTAATCCACTCGGTCTCTATAGCATATAACCAATAACATAAACTTGCAGTTCACTATCCTAATGTAATCAACTTGCAGAATCTAAAACTCTTAAAACAATACAACACATCAAATATCATTCACATAAGTATGACACCAGGATTTAACGTGGAAACCCAATATGGGAAAAACCACCAATAACATGCTACCAATTTTTCACTCTTCTGAAGTGAGTTATGTGAGGAGCCAACCTTGTTATAGGTTACAATACACACTGGTAATGTGACCCAGTTAAAGGATTGAATCACCCTATTACAAGCGATCTTTGTTAGAGGGCTTAGACCATTCCATTAGAATGTCACCATGATTAAAGGATTCACAATATAACTGTTATGTCACCCTTGTTTAAAAGGATTTTGCAACTAATACAATGGTTAGAAAGTAACAGTTAATTGTGATCTGAAACATACAACTCACTTTGCAAATACAAATCCAATTATAGCTCAAATGTTAATTCACTAACTGGCCTTCATGTCATCTCTATCACTCAGATCTTCTCTAAAATTCTTCAAGCAATCACCACTATGCAGTCCTATATAGCTCTTCTCATCCTTCTCTTCCTTCTGCTTATATTTTCCAATCAACTGAATTAAGCTCTACCACACACATATAACCTGCAATTAGGTTAATCTTATACCTCTATGATCAGGTAGATAGAACCTTTTCCACTTAATCATCACCATAGATCTTAGGGTTTGGTCAGATCCAATGAATCCTTCCAACATATATTAAATGCTCATTTGATTCTCCATAATGATCATCCTTATCTCCAACAAAGTTTATATATCCCAAGAAATCAACTATGTTTGTTGGGATCTCAAATCTTCATCAAACTATCAAAATACTGACACTCGGTCATCACTATGTTCTTCCGCTCAATCATCACTAGATAGCTCGGTAATTTACTGAGGCTCGGTAAATACTGATGGTCGGTCGATACTAAATTATCTCGGCACGTACTAGCGCTCGGTCAATACTTGCATCACTCAATACAAACTTAAGTTCCTTAATCTTCTACTTCGTTACTCGGTCAAGACTAATCTTTTAGTCACCCAAACTTCACTTAGACTTAAGATAAACAATATATTACCTTGTCAAGGTGCAATCTCATCAAGTACGCATTGTAGTTATCTCACTAAGTCTTCTTGTTATCTCTTCTTTTCAAATCTTGTTCATCAATCAATTGATATGGCACTTTATAAGATAGCAATTGTCTTACTAGTTAAGGCTTGACATCAATGGCAATATAACAATTGTTTTAATTGTAGTTTCCAAAATTAACTTCATAGGTTGGAACCATTGGAGTTACACTCTTAAAATTTTGAGGAAAGGTATTAATGGTTTTGTTCTTTCAGCATCAATGGAGATTGCATCCATGGGTTTTGACATTCAATACTTTTCAATATTTCCAAAGAAAAATTTGCAGATCTAATGTGAGAATCAAATTGTGGTAATAAATAAAAGAAGTACAAAATAAAAATTTTGGTACTCTCATAAGAGTTATTTGGAAGTCAAATATAATTGTAGTTCTAATATCTAAGTTCTAGAAGCCTACATAATGAGTAAAGGGCATAGTAAGTCAAATAATATCAACATAAAGCAATGGATATTCATTGAAGCATTTTACATTTTTACTTGGGATCTAGTAATCAACATAATTATATAATAATGCTTATGGGAAAGGATTTTTCAAGACGGGGAGACTGTAATGTCCTCAAACCCATATCCAAAATATCGATAAAAGATTCAATAAGTTTTCATTAACGATGGAAACTTATTTTATTGGAAATAAAACTATCGAACATGTTTACTATAAACACCACTTATTACAAAGACTACACATCTATGATGAGTCAAGACAACAAACATAAATATGTAGATAAGGGGAATCGATCGATAGCAAGTGCATATGCTCAACTATTGTTGTCGTGGAAAGAGAGGAAGTACTCACTTAGCATATGATTAATTATATCTAATCGGCTGTTCGGTTAAATAGTGGATGGTGATTAGTCTTTAAGTATAGTAATAAAGGAATCCACTAATATGTTAAGCACTAACGACTAATATGGATAATTACTAAAGATGAATAATATTATGGTCAAAGTTAAATGATACCAGAGCATTATTATCATTAACTTCTAGCAATATTTACTATGGCTTGATTACTAGAAAAGATTGGTTAACCACCGATCTCTATAGGCATGATTAGTATGGTAATTAGTTAATAACCAATTAGCATAATAATCAATACATGATTATTACGATAACCATTCAGATTAGAGAGGCATTGTTTCATACATGCCTCTTCCTCTCATATCACATATATATTATGAGATCACATCATTTGATAAAGGCATGTTATGAGAACTTATTATATTTTGTATCGTCTAAGAATCACTCTATAACAGAGAATATTTCCATTAGCATTCAATTGGTGCAAGCATATAAAGGCTATAGTTGGAGACGAAATCACCATTTGTACATATTATTACTGTCACATCAAATACAACTTCTAGCAATATTCAGAGCATACAAATAAAGCCATATTAGAGATGACCTGGATATTTACATATTCTTAATTGTATATCAAATACAACAAGCACTATAACGTATTGAGATTTGCGTCAGTTGTTGCATGCAATTGTTTGTATATCAGAAAAAAATATATATATATGTCATTTTGATTATTCTTCAATTGTGATTATTTATATCTCAACCATATTGCGTATGCATTTGGAAAAAAAACATCATTCAAAAATCACTTTAATGGAAGAAGTTATTTCTATATTTGTTGAATTGTGAAGAATTCAAGTAGTGACTGAGAATTTGAAAAAAGGGACATTACACCACTACATAATGTTACATCTTATAGACCAAACTTCCTTCTTCTGAACTTATCCTGACCACAAGATATACCTAAACTTGTGTTCAATAAATACATCTGGAACACAATGTTGAAGTAGATACGTCTGGACCACAATATTTGATATTAATGAATACAGACAACAACGATGAAATATATATTTTGAATAGTAATATCTCACTTTGGTATTGGCTTCAAATAACACGAGTTTACCAAGATATGCATCAAGAAGTTCTCCAAACGATCTTGTTACCTTCTACTAGACTGATAGATGTGAATACGTTGATGGACCCAATACGTGTGGACACTTTAAATATTACATTCTATTTTCATGAACTTCCACCTCTACAAGTAATAGAAGTAGAGAATTCATTGATGATAAAATTAGAAATGTCAATGATGTTGGTATAAGATGAACCCTCATTAATAATGAAGCGGTTATTGTTAAGGCTAACCTTGATGCCATGCATTTATGCCGAATGAGTATCGTGGATCAAACCTTAATCTCTCCAACTTTCTAAAATTATATCCCTTTGATGTCTTCCAGCATGCCAATATCCTCCTCTTTGTTGTCTCCTAATGTGGATACCCAGGGAAAAGTTATCCCAGAGGAAGAAACTCTTGAAAAGTAGGATCCTCCAAAAGAGAATCCTCCTTGTGGAAAAGTTGGGCACAATTCTTGTTCAAGAAGGAAGACAACTGAAAATTTTTAGAAGAGAAAGAAATATTGGCCTCCCTCTTAGGTGGATTCATATTCTCCCTGTCTTAAGGTTTAGGAAGATGAAACATTTCTTCTCTCAATTCTTTAATGCTGGCATTGGCAATAGTACTATCTTTTCTATGAGTCACAAGAACAAAAGGTTTGAAGATGAAAATAAAATATCTATAGACTATTCAAAGATGGATTCCTCTTTTCTTAATGATAGAGATAACGATACAAAAGATAGTATTAATCATTGTCTTATGAAGAAAAGGTTTGGGTAAAACGATTCTTGTATTACGGAAAAAAAACTCTAGATCACTTTTTAAAACCATTCAGATGTGCACGAGGTTATCTATTTGTAGCTTTTAGGCTTGTTGTTGTTTTAGTTTTTTGTGGTTGTCTTGGTGTTTTTGTTTTGGTAATTGCTTGTTTTTCTGATGTGCTTAATGGTTTATCTTGAATAAAAAAAATTTGAGTCCTTTCTAAACCCTGCTTACCTTAATCAAAATTAATTTAATTTGTGGAGATTGAATTTTAATGGAATTTTTAATCCTCCTTCATGTGTATGCCACAAGTGGGTAGTTATAACTAATATTATTCGACAATGTGGATACAATTTATAGCACTAAAGGAAGAAAATGAAATTGATAAGCCAAATGGATGAATGGTTCACAAGGCACAACAATTTTTTAAAGTTTTACAAATAAGATTGTAAACTATATGGGCTTGAACATAGGAGACACTTAATGGTTAGAGGAATTTGAGTTAGAGTTGTATTAGGATGGTTAACCTCTTTGGATGTCCTAATGCCTCACTTTTGTGAGTGTCATCTCAATGCATTGAGTACTTAATAGATCACTCATTCTCGTGAAAAATAAATATTTACAAACTACTATTCATTAAATATGGTTCAAAAAGTTTTACTCAAATATTTATTCATTCTCATGAAAACCAAGTTCCTGCAAACCATTGCTCATGATATGTTGGTTGATAAATTTGTCTTAAAAATCAAACAATTCAATTCTAGTATTATATCATACATGTCATTCTAATTTATATAAAATACTAAATAACGAACTTTGACACACCTCTTTTAACTGTAGTCAATTAATTAACTGAGGTTCACTACTTGTAAATATCTTCATATATCTATTGCTAACGACATTAAATTTTATCAGCACCACCAATTTATTATTTATTATCTTAGATTACATAACGGCTCTAGTAACAGGAATCTTAATTGCCAATGATGGGTACTAATAACATCCACACAAAATAAAGGTTAGTAGTATTATTGTTCTCGCTGTATGATGAAACATGATAATCAATTGCAGATCGGTATGACAGCGTGTCAATTGGAATGTAAACATGAATAAAAAGTCACTGATATTATGTGTGGGCAAATACCATGATAAAAAAAAATGCCTATGTTGCAGAATTCACATATATTTGAATAATTAATACAAAGGTACAGAGATGTGCAACCAAATGCCCAGAATTTGCCATTGTCATCGTCGTAGTCGTCATAGTTTATTCATGTCATATTGCATGGAATATTTGTAGGTACCCATGCCTTTAACACTGTTCATGAATGGATACCAAAGAGGTTACAGTGCATCAGAATCAACTATTTATCGCGAGAGAACAGTGATCTTGGAAATAATTTAAAGAGTTTGTTATGTTGTATACTAATATTATTATGAATTAGTGATTAACTCGTTGCCCAATGCGAATATCTTACGTAGTTATTAGTGGCATAACTAAATAAGGTATTGGAGGTATTGGAAAAAGTATTTCTTTCAATGTTCCCATTGGAATCATACACCTTGCTGGAAGAGAGTTGGGTCACGCAACAATAGTTTGTAATAGAATCATTGTCCCAAGGAAAAAAGGTTCGGGGAAAAAGATTCTCGGTGAGGTTGTTTGTTGTAGATTTTGGGCTCCACGTTGTTGTTGTCTTTGTGCTTTTTTTTTTAATAGTTCCTTCTTGTTCTACGTGTTGAATGCTTTATCTGATGTAAAAATGATGTAAAAAAGAGTTGGGTCCTCTTTAAACCTTGCTTACCTTAATAAAAAAATAATTTACTAAGGTTTGGATTTTATTGGAATTGTTAATCTACCTTTATGTGTATAATTTATATGTTTACAAGTAGGTACTTATAATTACTATTATTTTATAGTGTGGAGAGAGATTAGAGCATTAGAGGAAGAAAATAAAATTGATAAGTCAAATATTCTATATTATGAATGATTCATAAGACACAATACTTGTTTAATATTTTACAAATAAAGTTGCAAACTATATGGACTTGAGCATATCATAAACTTATTGGTTAGATGTATTTGTGTTAGAGTAGTATTATGATGGTTGACCTCTTTAAATATCTCAATGCTTCACTTTTGTAAGCATCATCTGGATGCATTGAGTACTTAATAGATCATTCATTCTCATGAAACATTAGTACATGTAAATTGATATTCATAAAATATGGTTTAGAGAGTTTTACTAAAAAAATTATTCAGTCTCATGAAAAATAAATTGATACAAACCACTCTTCATGAAATGTTGATTGATAAATTTATATAAAAATCTAACAATTCAACACTAGTATTATATCATAAGTTTGATTCTAATTTATTTAAAATACTAAATAACAAAATTTGACATACTACTTTTATATGTAGTCAATTACTGATCTTATGTTTACTACTTGTAAATGTCTTCATATATCAATTGTTAACAACATTAAATTTTATCAACACCAGTAATTTACTATTAATTATCCTAGAAGGCATAAAGGCTTTAATAACAAGACTCTTGAAATAAAAGAGGGGTGAAAATTTATTCAAGCAGGAAGAACTATAGCCAGAAGGTGTCAAACAACCCTATCAAGATCCACTAAATGATCTAACTAATGAGATAGGCCCAGACGTAATTGAGCCATATTTACAATGTTCCAAGCAAACATATAATCAGAGGCCCATTTGGACAAACAATCAGCAACACCATTCCACTCTCTAGGGATATGGGTGAAAGTAACAAAATCCAAAGAAACACACAAATGAAGAATCTGGTTAACAATCAAGCCTAAGTACAAGCTAACATCCTCAGAATGCGGGTGAGTTAAAAGGTGAATCACCACCTGTGAGTCAGATTCATAGATAAGCCTTCACCATCCAAGGTCACAAGCATGCTCTATAGCATACAAGATAGCTATGGCCTCCATCAGGTTGTTAGTGTGATGACCTTTATAAACTGAAAATATAAACTGAACATCTCCCCTACTATCTCTGCCCAGTCCACCAATACCAGCAGGACCTAGATTTCCTTTGGAAGACCCATCCGTGTTGATTTGAAGAGTACCTTGTGGAGGAGCACTCCACTTCCCAACTCTATTTATCTTTCGCAAAGGGTGCCGACATGTCTTCCTCAAATGCCTGCCTTGTGGAGGAGGAAAATTCAGGTGGTTATGGACAATAGCATCTCCATGATCTGTAGCCTCAATAGTGTCACATTTTGCAAAAATAGTTTCTCTCAAAGAGTGGAGAATCTTCCACCACAAGTAATGAGGCTCCAAGGACACATCCTGAAAGATTCTTCGATTTCACTCCAGCTAAATATGCCAAATAAGAAAGGAAGGTCCAAGATGCCAGACAACCTTAAGAAAGGTAGTTTTCACAGGAGCCTTACCCCATCGAGAAAAGAACTATACTAAAAAAGAGACATGCTAACATGATTGGTTCCACACATTCCTTCAAGAATGACACATATGTCTAGTGAAGGAGAATTGGAAGAAGAGATGAGAGATGTTTTCCTTGCTAGAATGACACAAAACACACATCAAAGGTCATTGAAAACCACACTTGCATAAATTATCCCAGGTGAGGCACCGGTTGTGAACCACCAGCCACATAAAAAAATTGCACTTGGGCCAAGAATGCTTATACCAGACTTCTCTCCACCAAGGCACCTGAATTGCAACAAAAGTCTATCAGAGAAGTTCCACATAGCCAGCAAACACAGAATTTTGAAGACAAATCACTACTATTCCAGGCTAAAACATCATGCCCGACCAAAGAAGTACAATCCTGAGCCTGTAAGATCTGAGCCAGCTCTCGCTTATCTTCCGCAGAAACCCCTGGAGGGCATTCAGAGAAATGTTTCCAACATGTCAACCCCCCTCCATGTCCAATCTTATAGTGATCGACGGTGTCCCAACGAGCAACAAGAAAAAAATTAGAAAGGGCCTGAAGATGAGGATGAGAGGAAAGGATAGAGGGGTAACCATCCCAAAACTCAAGCCAAAACAAAGCTTGAGATCCAGAGTGACAGATCCAAAAGAGACCATCTTTGACCAACTGAGCTCCAAGCTTCAAAGTATTCCAAATCATAGAACCTCTCCCCAACAGAGGAAAGCGTGCAATATTAAAACCATCAACTCCAGGAAGATACTTATGGGAGAGGATGCGAGCCCAAAGATGATGCTGATTAGTACACTAGTGCCAATAAACCTTAGCAGCAAGAAATTTTCCATTAAGAATAGCAGACCGTAAACCAAGGCCACTCTCTTTAATTGGTTTGCACACAATTTCCCACCTAACAAGGCTCCATTTAGAAGTTGAGAGATTCCCACTCCAGAGAAATTGATGGGAGAGAGCATCAAATTCCTAAAGGAAGTACATAGGAGTGGCCTAAACAAAACACCTGTAAATAGGAAGGGCCTGGATAACTGACTTTAAAAGAGTCAAATGAGCCGCAGTAGATAGCCAATGATGAGTCTAGTGGCTAGCCTTTTGGTGCAATTTATCAAGAAAAGTTTGCCAAGTGGATCTAGGATGCTTACCCACCGTGAGAGGGATACCCAGATAAACAAAGAGAAGCGAGCCAATTGAAAATTGCATAATATTAGCAATACGCCTCTGAATAGCTTGAGGATTATTGAAGAAGAAAATGGAGGACTTATGCTCATTAACCTTCTGACCAGAAGTAGCAAGGTACACATCCAAAGCTTACCTAAAAGAAGTGGCTTCCTGAACAGGAGCCTATCCCATAAGAGAAGTGTCATCCACAAACTGAAGATGAGAGAGATGAGGCAGGCCACCACCCTAATGCCACTCATGAATCAAACCTTGAGTAACACGAAGCTTAAGAAAGAGACTCAGACCTTCAGCCAAAATGATAAAGAGGTATGGGGAAATAGGATCTCCTTGGCGGAGGCCTCTAGAGGCACAAAAAGGCTCTGAAGGCTCACCATTCATAATAATAGAGAAAGAAGATGAAGTAACACAACTCAAAATCTAGCTCACCCATTTAGGGCAAAAGCCAAAGACTAGAAGGATCTTTTGAAGAAAACTCCATTTGACTCAGTCATAAGCCTTGGCCATATCCAACTTCATGAACATAGATCTCTCTTTTGAAACTGACATAGACTGAATAAATTCAAAAGAAACAACAACCCCATCAAGAATCTGCCTACAAGCCACATAACCCTGTTGCTCCTCCAAGATCACAATCGGAAGACATATCTTAAGTCTTTCCGCAATCAACTTAGTGATAATTTGATAGACCACATTGCAAAGGGCAATGGGGTGAAAGGACTCAAGATTTTCAGCCCCTTCTTTCTTTGGAATGAGCATAAAAAAGGTGGAGTTCAAAGCACGAAGCATTTTCTTATTCTGAAGAGATTCCCTAACCACCTCCAAGAGATCCTGATTAATAATATCCCAAAATTCCTGAAAAAATTCCAGAGGAAAACCATCAGGCCTAGGAGCCTTGCCAGTATTCATCCCAAAAACAACTTTGTCAAGCTTTGTGATCAAAATCGAACGAATAAGAGAATCATTCATTGGCTCGGTGATAAGAGAAGGAATACATGACAAAATCAAATTCTCCTCTTCATTAGTAGGCAAAGAATCTTCAGCAAAAAGAGAAGAATAAAAATGGCAGGCTTACCTAATCAGAGCAGCTTGAGGGGAAATCTTAAGTCCTTCTAAAGTAACAAGAGAAGAAATACACCCCTTATTACGACGAGCTTGAACTGAATGATGAAAAAAGTAGTAGTTCTATCCCCTTCCTACAACCAATCAATGCGAGCCTTTTGTTTCCAATAAATCTCCTCACGAAACTCCCATTCTTCCACATCCCGTAAAGCCTGAGATTCTTCCTTGCCAAGAACAACAGTAAGGCCAGAGTCCCTAATCTAGTGAGTAATCACTGCAAGACGATCGAGAGCATTCTTCTTTCTAGACTGGAGGTTCCCAAAACATCTAGTATTCCATATCTTAAGATGATACTTTACATATTTAAGTTTCTTCTCAAAAACAAACATAGCAGTGCCATAAGTTGGTCCACCCTCTCTCCACCACTTAGCCACCAAGCCATAAAGTAAAGAGTCACGAAGCCACATAATCTAAAATCTGAAAGAAGGCCTCTTAAGCGAAGCCATAGGAGAAGAATAGAACTTAATTGGCCAATGATCCGAACCCCTCGAGTTAAAATTTTTAGAACTGGTAACCAGACCCCCTCCAACCTAGAAACAAGAAACAAGAAACATGTCTAGACATTCAGAGATGGCCTCATGACCACTGCATCTATTGTCCCAAGTGAAAGTCCCATTTGAAGGCTTAACATCAATAACAGAAAGAGCATCCACCTGGGATTGAAAAAGAACAGAAGCAGGACCAAGCCTAGGCAAACCACCTCTTTTCTCCTCCAAACATAAAACATAATTGAAATCCCCACCCAAAATCCAAGGAAAATAAGGAGCACAAGAGCGAACATACCTAATGTGGTCCCAGAGTCTAATTTTGCCACGAATATCAATAGGAGCATAGACATTGGTAACAAGAATAGTCTCACCAAAATCCAAAACGGCAGCGACCATAGAGATGGAATTATGACTAGAGATCCACCAAAGGGGAAAAATCTTGCAAGGGTTCCAAAAAAGAGCCAAACCTCTAGAGTTACACTGCGAACCAATACTCTGACATTAACCAACATACCAAATACATGGAGCACACTGATACATGACCTCAATAGAAACCTTTGTCTCTTGAACAAAGAAGACATCTGGACAATGAATTTAAGTCAAATCATGAATATCTTGTTGATGGGAGGTGTTATTCAACCCCCTCACATTCCAAGAGAGAATGATCATTGAGAGGTTTGAGAAAAGTGAGCAACAATAGGTTTAACCAACCCCAATTCCACCAATAGGTCACCTGTAATCTTAATCTTATCATGGTTTGTCTTCCGTCCCCTAGCAGAGTTATCAACAGGACCTTTCTTAAGGGGTCATTGTTGTACTCTCAGCCGATGAGAAGATCCCTTAGCATGAGAAGCAGATAAGACCTCCCTAGCTAAATCTGTCAAAAAAATATCATCTTCCATGAGATTATCCAAAGTCACCTGCTGTACTTGAGGGCCTTGTTGAATAGGATATGGCACAAGAGCTAGAGCAATTGCCATATCCACTCCAACCGTAGTAGAAGTGACAACATTTGAAATACATTCCTCCAGAGCTAAGGAATCAAGAACTTCAAATCTGTTGAAACCCCCAGTTGACTGCCTATCCTTAAAAGGCTTCTTCTGACCCCGATTTTCTTTAGCCTTAGATTTAAATGGCACAAAACCATCCTTATCTTTAATTGTAGCCTCCTCGCGCATGGGAGCTTTCCCTTTATCCTCACTAACAACAGGGGGAGGAGCCGAGGAAGGGGAATGAGAAGAAGGAGCATCCTTAAAAATTTTGGGGCACTGCTACCGGAGATGGCCATACTCATGATAGAACTGACACTGAAAAGGGATAGATTCATAATCCAGCTGTTCAATCCATGATGTAGAACCAATACAGATTTCCAGCGAATCTGGTAGTGGATTATTGAGATTAATCTCGACACAAATACGAGCAAAGGAAATAACCTTTTTATCCAGAGTTTAGGTAGAAACCGCAGCAGGCTTCCCCAAAAGAGAAGCAACTCTCTGCAGGATATACTCTCTCCAAACTTAAAGAGGGAGGCGAGGCAGGCAAACCCACATAGGAACTCGAGAAGGCATCTCCTCAGCTGAATTAAAACCCATATGCCATGGTTTAATAAACAACCCAGCTTGATTGTGAAAATAAGGGCCACCTTCAAACACCCTATTACGATCTGCCATATTGGTGAAAACAACCATAAAATAACTATTAGCAGCCAGTATAATATCCAAATCGCCTTCAATCTACCACGACCTCTGGATCCAAGCTTCTAGTGTAGACAGAGGAATGCGAATACCAAGAAACTTGCAAATGAGAGCATGCCGACTCCAGTAGGAGACATCTTCCAACACCGAATCAGGAGAAATGACTAAAACAGGGCGATCCTGGCTTCGAGGCAAACACCCATTAATTTTCTTCATCTTAGGATCCTCACTCGCATAAAAAGTCTCAGCCTTTTGTGCATGCATGCTGGATGAAGACCCATGATGAGTCTTATCACAACCCGACAACACCAATTCCGAGGTCATTGAAATCCCCGCCATTCAGGACCCGAGCCACAAAAACCAACAAAGGCAAACAAAACCCCAAATCCATCACCCAACATAACCAAAACCCACCACAGAAAACACAGCTCTTACACAACCCAAATGCAGCCCACTAGCACACACCTTCGCTGCCCTTGTACACAGACAAACACCACAAACAGCTAGGGCACAAAGACCCTAGCCGCAGCCAACAGAAAATCGCAGCATTTTGTCTCCTTGGGCAGAAGGTTCCCCAATAACAAGACTCTTAACTGCAAATGATTGGTACTAATAATATCCAGACAAAGTAAAGGTTAGTAATATTGATCTGGCTGTATGATGAAACGTGATAATCAATTCCTGATCGATATGACAGCGTGTCAATCGATAGGTAAACATGAAAGAAAAGTCACCGATGTTATGCGTAGGCAATTACCATGCAAAAAAGGAATTGTTATCCTGCAAAATTCACATATATTTGCTGAATTAAATTAATCAATGCTAATTTGAGCACATGAACTGCTACAAAGTTTCAGATATGTGCAACCAAATTCTCGAAATTTGCCTTTGTCATCGTTTCAGTCATCATAGTTTATTCATCTGATATTGCATGGAATATTTGCACGTGTCCATGCCTTTAACACTGTCCATGAACGGATACCAAAGAGCATGCGTGCATTAAAATCAGCTATTCATTCTCAGACAGGATTGAGCTTAGACATAATCTAAAAAGTTTGTTGTGTTATATAGTAATATTATTACGAATTAGTGATAAATTCATTGTCCAAGGCGTATGTCGCATGTAGTTATTAGTGGTAAAACTAAATAAGGTTTCGGAGTTATGTGAAAACATGTTTCTTTGAAGTGTACCCCAGAGATTCATACACCTTGGTGGAAGAGATTTCAGTCACCCAAACAATAGCTTATAATGTAGAGAAAAATAACTAAGAATCTCTTATGTATTATTTGAGAGGTGTCTTTCTCGATGGAAAGTTTCATGTGATAGGTCAACTTGAAGTCTTTAACAGAAAGACTCAATAAAATACCTTAGTAGTCAGAAACTTTCGCATAGTACTCACGTTGTTTTGTACTTATTTTTGTAAATTTAAAGTCAATTGAAAGAGAGGAAGTTATATGATGGCAAAAAAAAATGTTTGGAGATTAGTCTAATACTTTGTCAAAACTTTTTACTAATGCTGATTGGGCTACTACTTAAAATGTCAAGGTAATGAAATTTTGGAGTCATATGAAAATTGTATGGTGACATAGAATGTAATATAAATATAATAGGAAAATAAAAGTTAATATTATGTAATTTAAAAGAAATGTTTGAGCTTAGCATTTCACATAATTTTATCATTTAAAAAAATAACGTCTCGCTTTCATTTTTATAATTAGAGAAAAAATAATGTTGGCTTCGTTTCATTAATGTAGTCTTAAATATTTTGAAGGGTGTGGATGTATTTGTAACTTTTTAGTCATAAGAATATATATAATACTCAATGTGTCTTTGAATATTCCCGTCAAAGTAATTCTTTTGAGTATTTTCGGCATTGTTAAATTTTTTTCACAACAACTATTTACTTGATCTATTAAAGACAAATTCTAATTATGTAGAATTTGACTTTATTCTTTTTTTTTTCACCTTAATTTCACTTATGCACAATTTTTTTTATGAGATTCTAATGCCTTGCCCTTAGTTTTTAATAAACCAAAGTTTGGATTTAACTTATGTATAATGTTTATATTATTTAAACATATCTAACTTGGATTTAAAAATCTAATAATTTTTATCATATATTCAAATACTTGTGCTCTGTTAATTGTAAGAGCATACATTTTGTTAGACCTATTGAGTTGTTGCATGCATTGATTGTCATTGATGTCAAAACCTCCATAATGAGGCTCTAGGTGTATTGGTTGGTTGTTGGAAATTTTGGTTATGCACATGTTGATTATCGGCTATGCAACATGAGTTTTGGTTATACACATGATAGGTTCACCATGCACATTTTTTGTATTCATGGTATTCATTGACAGTGGACACTATACTACTTGTGATCTATTTTAGTGCATCGGCATGAACTATTTTATTAGTTTCCGGTGCTTGTGTGGGCTACAAAGTTCGTACATATATCTAGATAGTTGTACAAGTTTATTAAATGGTTTTGGTGTTTTGGCCACAACGTACTATGGACATATTTTATATGATCGTAATGGTTATCTTATGTTTTTATCTTTTTGTCTAGGTTGTGGAATTTAGCTGATTTCAATAAAATAAACTGTAATATGTTGATCCTGAACTATCTATGGGTCAAAGTGTAGCATGTAATTACTCTTATAATTTAGGACCGGTGTTATATTTTAAATGAAATTGTAATCTTCTTAGTATTAGGGTTGTCACACATTTGGTGTGAAGATGACATATGTAGTATTAGATACCAACATAAATAAAGAATAACTTATTTGTATACAAGAGTAAGAAAGGTGTATTATGTGAATAAAATATAGTTAATCTAGCAATGACTAGTTAATGTGGGTTGCATGTGAAGTGACTTTGAATCTATGCGAATGAGGTCTATGTTCATGTAGAATAGTTAGTTGATCTTAGTGGTGGATTCTATCTCTTCTCATATCAACAGTGAGCCTGTGTATTGACACATAGCCTCTGTATTGGCAGTGAGCCTTAATATTCTAGTAGTGAGTCTTATTGTACTTGTAGGGAGCTACACAAGTAGTAAGCTATTGTATAAATCACCATACCAGTGTCACCTTAACATTTGTTTTACTTTTAATGATAATTAGCTTTTTCATGGTTTTTCACATCTTGGATTTCCAAGTAAAAATTTGTGTTCTCCATGTCGGTGTTTCTGTGTTCTTAATGTTTAAAATATATGTGGATCCTTGATGTGCTTAATTGACATATCTAAATTTGATAATATTGTTATTTATTAGTTTACTAACATACTCAAAGTTTTGTAACTTGTGTGGGAATAATTGATTCACCCCCCCCCCCCCCCTCTCAGTTATTCAACCTATTCCATAATTGGTATCAAAATTTGGTCCCTTATAGATATAACTTAACTACTTCAGGGAGATCTTGGAAGGTTGAACGTATGGAAGGAGAATATTTTATTGAAGAAGAATGGAAAATCATGATAATTTATATTGAAGATAATGAATCAGAAAATGAGGAGCTAAATGAAATCCTGAAAGAAGAAAATGTTTGCAATGAAAAATATGATTAATAAATTCAAATAAAGGCACAAGGAGGTCAATAAAGAATTGAAATAATTTAAGGATAGAGCTGCTTCTCTAGAAAAAGAACTCGAGGAATTAAAATAATAAAAAGATAATAATACAAGTGAAGGACTAAACGAGAAGATAATTTCTCTTGAAGGGAAGTTGGTTAAAAAGAGACAAGAGGAAGAAGGTATATTGAAATACAAGCCAAAGAATTCTTAGTTAGAAAATATTAAATTGGAAATGGAAAAGGAGGAATGAAAATATAAAGAAGAAACTTTCATGGAATTGATTAGAAAGTGTTCAGAACAAAATCAAAAGCAAGAATTAGAATTTTATAAGTTGAGATCATAATCAAAAGAATTTGAGAGAAGTACTATCTTGGATCAATTATTATCTTCTTAGAATGATCACAAGGATAAATAAGGACTAGGGTTCACTGGTGAATGCTCAAATCAGAATGATAATGGAAAAAAAGTGTCCGTTAAGAAAGATGAAAAGGTTGAGGCAACAAGTGATATCAAAAATTAAAATGCACCTACAAGAAAGATATTGATAAGGCAACCAAATGCTCAAGGGTATTTATTTTTTGACATTTGATGTTATATTTGTAAAAGATTTGGTCATAAGGCAATAGATTATAAAATGAAAAAGGTGCAAAATATTCAATGATTCAAATTTCATAAATTTGGTCATAAAGGAAGTCAATGTAAGAATCAAGGATTAGATCAAGAAGAAAACAATGTAATGCTTAATATCTTTGAAGGAAATTATTATGTATGTCATAGTTTTTGTCACAATGCTAACCAATTTAGAGATAAATCAATAATATGTTGAAAAAGAAATTTGATTTATTTCAAGTGTGGTAAGGCATGTCACTATGGTGGATCATGCAAGTTTTAAAGTGTGCCAGAAAGCATTGGATGTGATAATCATATTGCACAATCTAGGAAGAAGTACTTGGATTGGAGAAAGAAATTTGACAGTGCCGAGAGTTTGGTGCTACCAAATCTTGGTACTAATCCTACTGACAATTGATTCAAGAGATGTGGCTCAATGAGAGTTCTAGACAACTTAAATCATACACCTCCCTTATTCCAGTGTTGTATTTATTGCAACTATGTTGTTACTATGAAAAGGGATAAAGCATTAATGATGATAAGATGATTGAATAATTGAACAATTATTAACTATTGTTATATATTGCTAGATGTGGTGTACATAAAATAACTAAGTTGTGTCAATGATATCTAAACCCTGGCGGGAAATTTAATTGAGATGTTGTGTGGCTTTAAAGAAAGATATTTTGAAACATTTGGAACTATAACACGAGAGAAAAATGGAAACTTGTAGACAGTGTGCGAAAGAAATTTCAGAGTTTATGGTAGCCAAGTCTAATGTTCATGCATCCATAGTGAAGAAGCTCAAAATAAAGGAGTTTTATCACATTCATATCAAGTAAATGAAATTCAGAGGACGTGCAGAGAATCAAAAAACTTATTCTTGACATCTGGGGGAAATTTTCATGGTGTAATGATAGTTATTTTATTATATTGTTGCAGATTCAATTTCATGGGGAAACCTCAATGTTTGAAAAATCACTCATAATATTTGAGGAATTAATTGAGGCAATCATTGGATTATGCAGTGCTAGAGAATTGCCCAGGAAAAAGTCTATTTTTTATCAAGAGGCAGAAAATTTTGTTGAGATTAGTCGTGACCTGTGTGTATTCCTTATAGATACCATAGAAGATCCAATTATAAGGTATGTTTCCTATGGTGTCACATAAAAAAATCAATTTTAGAATCATGAGTGTTTCATTTGTGCTTTAGTGGTATACATTTTATGCAAGAGAATAAAGGAAAATGTGCAAATAAATTTGTGTAAAATGTTGTTGGACAATCTCCTTAAGCATGTGAAAATATCAGTCAAAGATGGATATGCATTCAAATTTGGTTCATTGTTGATGTTCTTTGTATTTTAGTTTATGAAATCTCTCTCTCTCTCTCTCTCTCTCTCAGGTATTATTGTTATAATATAAATATTAATAAATAATTCATACTAATATTATACTATTATACAATAGAGGAATAAATAATAATAATATAATACTAATTTATATAATACAATACTAATATTTAAATAATTATATAATACTAATGCTATTATCATCTAATATTAACTTTTAAAAAATTTGAAATTTACAATATATAACCTAAAAATATAAATTCATAAAATTGAAAAAAACCTAAAATCATAAAATTGAAAAGAGCGTTGAAATCAAAATGTTTAATTTGGGCAAGACTTATCGGATATCTGATAATATCGGATATATGATTAGGCTTGGTATTTGCTTTGGGTTTTGGCTTTACACTGCCAAACATGGATGGTCAACCCAAAAGACGTGTTCACCATATTTCCTCTGATCTCCAGACTTCGACCATGTAGCTGACGGCCTTTTTTCACCCAAGATTGATGAAACAAAAAGGATTTCTTAAAGAGATTATCATATTTCCATCAATATAATTGCTGTCAAATTTCAAGTTCAATAATTAATTGTTAATTATTTTCTAATTGAGTTATCTCTAAAGTCCTAATTGACAGACTTATTGTAAAACAACTATAACATTCAAACGGTTTAACCTTTTTGAAATCTGAAACATGCGTCACATTCTATGCTTTGCCTAATATAAGAAAAAAAAGTTTGCAATTTTGTAAAGTTTAGAATTACTTAAGGAGGTCAGACACGAGATTTTTATTATTTTGAATAAGTCATAGGAGAAAATTCATAATTAATTATTTATATGGTAAAAATTTTCACAAAAATATGAGTCACATCCGGGCATGAGTGTACTACTTATATATCTAGAATCTTGTGAAAATATATCATCATTTGATTGTGATTAAGGAGCTCAGACAGTCACGTACTTTTTATCTTTTTCCTAAAATTTTTGTACTACTGCATTGAAATCTAAAATATTGAACAATTAGATTAATTTTTTTTTAGACAAGGGCTAGTAGTTTAGAAACTACATTCAATTTCCTATAGTTTCAGTTCTTAGAACTTTTTCATATAAGGTTGATAAGATGTTAAACTTTTACGTCAAGTTGACTAACCATGATATTCTACTTTTTAATTGCCACTTAAGGCCATAGCTTGGTATACCATGATTTTGCACATACCCACTTATTTGTTTTAATATTATCTCTTTACTTTATTTATTTTCCTCAACCAACGAAGGTCAACACAAAAATTTTCCACCTGAGGCACGTTGACCTCATTCCTTATGATGTCGGAGCCTTACACTCAGCAAGACCTGATCCCTGGTGGGCTCATTTAGAAACATTCATCTTCACCAAAGAATATTATTGTCAGTTACAACGTCGTTAGATTTCCATGACACTAATGTTCTAATCTAAATTTTATAATATGAAAAAAGTTTTAGCTCATATATTTAGAATGTAAATCTAAACTCAAGAGTTTGTTCTTAATTTTCTATTAATTATGATTAAATCGGTTCATTCATATTTAATTTTATAAAATCATTTTCAGTTACAATTTAATTATATCTATGCCTGAAATCACGCGTGAAAATTATGTATTGAAACAATTTATTACCGCGGGATATCTGTATAAGTTCCCAAATGCAACAATCTTATGAATCCCCATTTTCCCTCCTAAACATGATTTACATGTTTCATCACAGATCGTTTATGATAGGAGTAGCATACTAAAAATCCTTGAAAAGCACCTATTTATGAAAAAGCATGCTTTATGAGTCACAAATTTTTGCCCTTTCATTGCTCTAAAAGAACAGCTAGGTGAGTATGCTCAAGTAGAGCTCCCTTGTCTTATGTGGACTGTGAATAATAACGTACTTATAAGAGATCAACAAGTGTCTTAATGTTTTCAATTTATGAGGGCATTTTCTTTTATAGGTATGAAACTTAACTTCTTTAACAAGAGTTCATCTTAAATAGTAAATTTGTTATTATCTATAGCCATGCAAAATGTTAATGAGAATGCCAATAGAGATATTTCACGTGCCTATAAAATTCCTTAATGTGGGATTTAAATTCTTTTCATATAAACAATTAAATTTAGTCATGATACTATATTGTAAAATCAAGTTTTTATAATATAAATTATCAGCTTTCTATAGTAAATCCTTTCTTATAATATAATTTTTTGAGAAAATCATTTCAGAGAAAATTAATTTTGAAAAATTATGAATCATTTGAATAGAAAAAATTATTAATAAAAACTAAGAATGCCCACAACAAAATTCAGTTAAAATGCAAATTAAAATTTTAAATGAAGCTCAATTATGAATTCAGTAGCCTAGGAATTTAGTAAATCTAATTTAATCCATTGCAACCATTTAAATAATCAAAAGACTATTTCCACAATCTAACACAAGCATATTTTTGTAAATACTTTATGCCTTGTGGAAAATTAATGCAAACAACATATTTTGAGTAATTTTGGCATCAACTTTCACACAGACTTTGAGATCTAGAGTGCATGCAGAGATACATGAGGATGTAAGAATACAAACAATCATAAAATTAATCTTGTTCTCAATTCGAGGATTACTATGACAAAATGTTCCAGGGAAAGCGAGGAAGGCTTTCAAAAATGAAAAGCAAGCCATTGTTGAGTTAATGACTTGAAATAAAATTACGAAAACTATTGCAATAATGTCGATGTGTTTGAACACAGAGAACTCATGAAATATACGCAGATTTGGCAGCTGGTTTTGGAGCTTTTCGATACTCCGCATCTGGAACAGGAGAATAGTGGTTAATGGACAATTTTGGGTACAATTTCAATTCACCGGGGTTGAGGGCACGCACAGGACTATAATCATTCTGTGATTCTCTCTTTCTTGACCTATTTGTGGTTATGAGGTAGGTAGTAATTCCCTATATTGTTTAATTTCGTGATTATCTGTTGTAATGGAATGTTGATTAATTAAAAAAAAACTATTGTTATTTACCTGCGAGTTGTTATAAGTATTATTATCTACAGACAACGTAGAGAAGGCAGCATCGATCGAACAATTTAATCACATAAAAACTGGGAGAAAGATTAATGACGGATGAAAACCTGAGAAATAACGATCCAAATGCGCCCTAGAAATTTATAGGAAACAAAATAGCGAACAATTATGTTTATTTGTGAGGATTTCTTACTCAAGAAATTGAAGAGAACCCTTGCAGAGGCTTGCTAAGGAATTCCAGTGGAGTTGGCCCCCAATTATCTCCAGTTCATTATAAATATAATCATCACTGGAAATATTTAATCATGACTGTGAAGGTTAGCGGGCGCGACCTACCCTTTGATGACTTTGATGTGGCAAATCTCCCTGTCATCTCTATGCCTTAATGGGTTTTTCACAAAGGTCATATTCAACGTCCTTTGAGATAAACATATTTTCTTAGTTTTCAAAATCATTCCCAAGATGTTCAAAATCATACAATGCAAGAAACAATTGCCCAATGGGCTTTCAAGTATGGGAAAAGGGTGGAAATTTGCAATTTTTGGGCTTCTATGGCAGATTGGTTTCTCCCTACAATGAGTAGAGGATCTCAGCTAGGGTTTCTGAAATGGTTTTTTAACCCTCACCATTTTGGCTCTTCTGATCATGGTCGAGAGGGTGTTACAAATCCTCTTTATTGTATTTAGGTGAATCTGTCCCACACAAGGTCAAAATCTGAAGGGGCCAATTGATAATGATAAGAGTATGATTGTCAATGATGGAGAAGAAGTCTTTACACTGCCTATGGATAATCATGATGTTTTAAAAATGAAAAAGGTATGGAACCCTATCCTAGAGATTATTATTGAAAATTCTTTATAGTTCTGGTGCGGTAATGATTTAACAGATCGAGGTGTGATTATTGAGGTATGGGGGCAATCAACTTCTTTATCTAAATTTTTGAAGGAAATTAGATCTGAACTCTTTAGCATTGTATATTTTAAGGTTTTATCATCAGATACCTTTGTAATTATGTTTTATATTGTTGACGCAAAGAAGCATTCATTAACTATGTCATATATTAATCTAAAGGATAACGTTATATTTCTCTCACCAAGCAAGCCCTTTTTCAACCTGCAAAAATTCTTTCTCATGAATCTCCCATTTGGTTTTCTCTCTCCAATCTTCCTTATGATTTTAATGAATTGCATGTTCTAATGACACTAGGAGATTCTTTTGGTACCTTTGTTAGAACTGATTGATGTTTGAAAGATAACAAACTCTCTAACCTAGTTTGTGTCCTTGCAACTAAATCAATGATTATTCCTTCTAGTTGTAAATTTTACTGTACTTTCAGTAACAGGAGACATCCCATTGTTATAGATGATTTATTGTGATTTATTTGTTTGGATTTCCAAAGAAGATGTTGATCTTAATATGTCGAGGCCTTCATCTGATCATCATGTTCCTTCCACTTCCCCAGTTGTTGTATCCTTTTCCTTTCCCACCACACCCAACATGCAGTCAGTCCAAGCTACTTGTACTATTCCTCCACCTTTTATTGATTCATCCTCTGTCCTTGTTGTATATGTTTCCCAGTAGTGTCATGAGCCTTGCATCATCCCCTCTCATCAAACTAATCCCTCTATTTCTTTTCTCCTAGTTGTTACCTCCTTGACCCTAACCGCATCGCCCCTGCCCCTATCCGCCAAACTCCTTTCCCCGTCACCTTTGTATATTGTGTATTCTCCCCCCTCTTCCTTTGTATTTCAATCTCTTTCACCTTTCACTACTGAGGTATCTCGTCGCGTCTCCCATGATTGAATTCTTTTGACGGTTTGAGGCTCATCTCATGTTGCTTTCCTCCCATCTTCTTCCCCTACTCCCACTTCATTACCTTCTCCTTAATCCTACCATCCTCTCTCTCTCTCTCTCTTTCCACCTCCCTTTCTACTTCACTTATTATTGTTCCTTATCTTTGATCAACTACTAATATTCTACAACCCCTTCAACCAGAAGATCATATGGAAGGTTTAGTAGACAATCCCCTTATAATCAAACCATCTCTTCAAGCGGTCTCACAGGTGGAAGATATTGCTAAGGAAGCTAATGTTATTGTGGATGAGCAAATCACTGATTATTTTGACACTTCTTTATTATGGTTAAAATGCAAGGGTGAAATTACTAAGACCAAAAAACCTTATGACATGCTATCTCTAGATGTGGATTTATACCTACAAGAGATTCCCATCACATTTTTACCTTCTCTAGATGGTGTTATTCATAATAATGCTCATTCTTCATCTTGTTCCATCTTCCAATCTCCCTCCTCAAAACTTTCCCCTCATTCATCTACTAAATGGAGAGGGAGACCTTCAAGTGTATCTAAGCTTAGGGATGAGATTAATGTTGGGATTCAAAACATTACCATCTTTATCAACTATCCACAGGAATAGGAAAAAAAAAATTTCTTTCAGCCCTCCTACAACGAGGGTTCTTAAGGTCAAAAGAAGTCTCCAGCCTGAGTATGGTGGAGGACTGAAATTAGTAAATTCTCAAGACAAGAGGGGTGTTGAGACTTGCCCTCTAGATCCATGAGAGTTCTTTCCTAGAATGTTAGGGGCTTAAATTCACCTAACAAGCAGCAACCCATCATGAGCCAACTATTTAACTCTAAATTTTCTATTGTTCTTCTCCAAGGAACTAAATTATTTAATGAAGCTTCCATAAAATTGATTACTTCCTAGAAGTTGAGTAATTTTAGGGAATCCCCCTTTGATGGTGCCTCAGGGGGTCTGATGGTTTTATGGTATCCACTCAAGGTAACTTTGAAACAAATTTAGTCTGGTAAATATTGGATGCTCTCTTTAGTTGACAGTTGCTCTTCTAAATTGTCCTTCTGATGCAGGAGCATCCTGGGTGTAAGAGAAATCTTGCATCACCCAAAAATATTTCTGTTTTTATATTCAATAAGGGCTATTTTGTGCAGAGCTGCTATTTATGGAAAGTTACTATTTT
>MU224891.1:537813-551640 GCA_018584345.1 Thuja plicata
TATATATATATATATATAATTTTTTGATTCAAACTCATTGAATTGTATTTTATGAAAAGTGGTTTGCCTAACTCATCATTCATGAGAATCAATGATCTGCTAAGCACTTTTGAATCTTGATTCTGACGACAAGAATCAAACATTGAGATATCCAAAGGAGTCCCTTTTGGTTCTACACTAACTCTAATGCAGTTAACCATGGAGTTTCTTATAGACTCAAACAAACTTAGTTTGCTAGCTATTTTAAAAATATTTTACATGTGTTGTATATTGTGAACCATTCATCACATAAAACATTGAAGTTATCAATTTGTAATTAGGAGGTGATTTATATAGTATATCAAGTTATGACTTAATATCATTATTTAAGTCTTGACAATCAGTTTTTATGTAATTATACTCAAATATAAGATATTTTTTTTCTTCTTTTATCCAAATATATTTGTATTTCTATTCTACAACATGATAGTAATGAGAATTCAATATGTTACAAATAATGAACCTCAATATTTAATACTTGAAAAATATATATCTTAGTATAAAAATTGACATTACCATAGAGTAAGAAAGAAATGGCCCATTACCTTCATTCACCCTCATAGTTTACATCGATAATAACATTATAAATTTGTTTTAAAACTTTGAAAGGTGCAAAGGAGTAACAATTCTAGAAATCTATTTTCCAATCCATTTTTTTTAGGTCAAACAACCTACCAAGTTCCTCTCCATTCAAAGTATGAATAATGAAATATGATTTCTTTATTTTTACAAAGTTCATATATATGTAGTATTAAATTTTTTAATGATTATTTTTTATTTATATAATTAAAAAATAAAAATAGTATTATATCATAAATGAAATTAGGGTTATAGAAAGGTGCACCCACAAAGAAAAATAGAAAAAAATTCATATAAAAGATGAAAATGAATAATATAACTAAGTGAGATAAATAATAGAGTGTTTAGAGATAAGATATACTTTGAGGAAATTTTGGCTCGTAAAATTCAATGGTTGTTATGGAGAATTTTGAGGTCATTTGAAGAAAATATTGTTGTTATGGACCCCCTTACTTATTTCTATTGGGGAGTGGAACATTGCTCAAGCTTGGAAATTAGATTGAGATATCAGTAAACCCTAACTAAACAAAAGAATGCCAATTTAGTGTAGGTATATCCAGCCTTGAGTCCTCTTCCAGACTTATTACATCTTACCCACACTCCTAGGTTTGATGTAGATGATGAAATTGTTTGGTTTCAATCTCCTAATGAAGCCTTCTCTATTTCTGAAGTCTTTCATATGCTTTCCAAAACCCCTTGTCCTACACCCTTTTGGTCGTTGGTGTAGAATACAAAGGTCATCTCCAAGGTTAACATATTTTTGTTGCTTCAAGATTAGAATTAAATTTTTACCTAGGATAATGTATGTAAACATGTGATATGTATTCCCAATAATTGCTTCTTGTGTATAGAGAATGTTTAAGGTGTCTTCCATATTTTTGTTCAATGTAATTTTTTTAGGGAGGTTCGGGCTCCTATTCTTAATCTCTATTCCCTCTCATGAGTTTTTCTTAAATAATTTGTGGATTTTTGGATTCAATTGAATTCTCCCTCCTCTAATCACTCTCTAATGCTTATCTGGGACCTTTTGCTTCCCTATATGGCTTGGGGTTTATGGAAAGAGAGAAATAATTAGATCTTAAAAGATAGGTCTTGATTGAAAAAAGTGGTGGCTGAGAAGTCTAGTTAGCTATCAAGGAAAATTTTGAGGTTGCATGTAATAATATTAATTCATCTGGTCCCCTTTTAGTCCCCTCCCAAGAGGCATGATGTAATGCCCAGGCTTGGAATTTGAATTGCAATATTTTTCAACCTTTATTCAAGTAGAAGAAGGTCGAGTTAGATGTTAGATGGAAAGCTTCCCTTGGGTTGGTTTGAGATTAATACAGAAAGGTAAGCAAAGGGAAATCCTACAACTACAAGTTGTGGAGAGTGATTTAGGATCACATAGGTAGATTTATCTCAGAAATGGAACTTCCTTTAGGGACCTAGATAAACCATTTTGTTGAGGCTATGGTTGTCTATTTAGGTTTGAAAATAGCTAAAGAAATAGGCTTGGATAAAATTTAGAATGAAAGCGAATCTCTAAATATTATAAATTTCCTTAAGGGGGTTTCCCCCCTAGTTGGACTATATATAATATCATTAGTGATCCTATGGATCTTATTAATGGGTTTAAATATGTCCACATTTCTCACGAGTATGGTAAGGGGAACCAAGTGGAAATTAACCTAGTTAATAAGGGTGCTAATTCCTATTATGGTTTACATTGGGAATCTATAGATCATATCCCAAAAGATTTGAGCCAGATCTAGTGCAATGATGAAAATGGGTGACCATTTAATTCATGTATCTCGATATTATTCACTCTGTATGTACGAAGGCTTGCTAACAAAGTGGGCCATTTAATCACTTGGCAGATGAGTTTCATTTAGATTTTTTTTTATTTTCATGTACCTAATTATAAAGAGCTTTTTTATCATGTCAATGGGTGGGCATAGAAATAGGATGGAGCACATTGTGTAAGAAAGGTGGCAAAACATTTAGGCTATTAGGAGAGTATTTTTTGCTGGTGGTTTAATGCCCCACATTGAGAAACTTCATTGTGCTAATGTTCTTCTCACCATGGAATTTAATGAGGGTTCAAAGGATGGCATTATTTAGGCTTATTGGATAGAGCTTGTGATTGAAGAGGACCTAGTTTTAGTTTTCTCTACTATTCCAAATGAGGGTTCTAAATTTTACCAAGAAGAAATTAGCAATTGATGCGGTCAAGCTTTTTTTTTCCTTCCTGCTGAATGTGAAAAAGAAAGGAAAACTACTAACAGGGGTTTTGATTGGCTAGCTCTACCTAAGCTATCACCAAATATTAATAAGGTTATTATGTGGTATGTGACTCTTGGAAAAAACTTTGCATGTATTTATAGCTATCATTTGTTTTTAACGTGATAAGTTCATTTCAATTTTATTTTATCTTTCTTCTTCCCTTAATCATTGTCTCTATGCTCATTTGAAGAAGCCATCTTCCCCTATTTTGCATGAGGGATTTATTTTACTTATTATTGAATATTGTAAATTGATTTAGATTAAAAAATGTTCTCCTCCTATGTCAAGGATTGTTTTCAAAAAGAGTGATATGGTTCATTATTATACTTCTAGTTTTGATTATGAGGACATTGATTCATGTCGGGAAAGAGTGTATCATTTTTTTAAGAAAAAATGGAAGGATACCCTACATTCTTCAATCATTATGGCGTCCTCTTCTTAGAGAAAGACAATTATGTCATTGGCTGATGAAAATTCAAATAATGTGCCCTCCACAGACTTTATTCCTAATTATCTTGTACCCAATGGGGGATAGAGTAAGGTGAGTACTAAGCCTAGTAGGGATAAGTAGAAATAGAACCCTAATCCCTATTCCTCTCCTTCGAAATTTCTTAGCTCTCCTTGATCATAATGGAATTAGAAAATACTGAAATCTAATTTTTCAGTATTTTCTGTGTCTCAGTAAACTAAATTTTTTCAAGGTCTTCATAGTATTTCTAGGCTTAACCAAATTTTTTTCTATAATTATTTATTATCTTTCCAACCAAGTAAACGGTCCACAAATTGGGGCTAGGAATAGAAAGTTACGCCTTCTCCAAGTGGGGCTCAATTTTTATATAGTTTTTTGAATTTTTTTGTAGTTTTAATAAGTTTATTTGTAATAAACACTATGAGGACTCCTCGTATCCTTTACAACGGATTCTAGTGACCCTTGGGATCTATGATATTTGTATAGACTCAAATTTCTAATAGAATGGATCACTTTTTTTTGGCTTGCAATTATGTTGTTGGTCTTTTAGTTTTTATTTTGAACTTGAAAATACTACACGTATCACACTAGGCATTGTAATGTGATTCATAATTCAGATCACTCATGGTTGAAAGAAAGAATCTCCTCTATCTATTTAGGTGATTCGTGATAATAAGGGTTTTATTGAGCAAGAGAGGTATTTTAATATTGAAATTCCTTTAGATTTGGGCAAGGACACCCCTATTGAAAAAAGCTCTTCTATCTGGGAAAGAAACCCTTCTAATGCCAAGGTTAGGAATCTTTCATAGAGTTATAAGGCCCTTCTAGATTAATTTTTCTCTAAGATTAACAATTTGAGTATTTGTTCTCCTTCTGATCAAAATTTGAATGGCATCTTTTCCATCACTTGCAAGTTAGATAAGGGTATTAATGATCTTGAGAAATATTATGAGGATAAAATATCTAATTTGGAAAAGAAATATGATTTCATTCAAAATAAGTTAACAAATATGACAAATATTTTGAATGTTAGTAAATCTACTTTGCACAAAAAAAGTAAAGTTCTATGGAAGTTGAATGAGATAGCTGATGTGGTTCAATATCTTTTAAAGGTTTACTCTCTAGCTACCAATTCTAGATCCATTCTCTTTGATACAGGAAATACAAGGATGAAGAGAAAGTATAATGTAAAGGATAAAGAGAAGGACATGTACATTGATGTACATATTATTAGAAATGAGTTGAGTAACTTATAGGGGAGGGGTGAATCAGTTACCGCAAAAACAAATCCAAGTCCCTTAGATGTCTTAAACAAATTTATCACCGTTGCTCGGTTAGCACAAATATTCTATTATCACTAGGTTAACATAGAAAATCTTAAGATATTAACTATGATTATCATTTAGTAATTAATTGCAGAAAAATAAACCACAAAGCAAATGAAATGTACACAGATAACACCAAGATTTAACATGGAAACCCAATATGGGAAAAACCACCAATTGCAACTAGTCACTATTTTTCACTCTTCTAAAGTGAGCCCTATTAGGAGCCATCCCTGTTAAAGGTTACAATAACATAGTGTTAGGTGTGACCCTGTTAGAGGATTTAATCACCATGTAAGGAGTGGCCTTGTTAGAGGTCATCAAACACTTTAATGTAGAAATTTCACCTTGTGAGAGGATTTACAAAAGACTGTTAAGTCTACTCTCTTAAGAGATTTAGATCACTGCTACAATTGTTATAGAGTAACAATAGATTGACATGTTTTGAGAAGCAACTGTCTTTGGTGATTTAGATCTCGGCTCTAGATTTAATTACTTAATCCTCACTGATCAGATATTTTGTTGCAGCTCTGTTTGTTCTATCCTCAATCAGAAGCGTGGAGGCAAAATAAAATATAATTTTTTGTTAGTCGATTGTCACTAAATGTGTAACTCAGTTAATACTAAAATCCTTCAATTCCCGAACAAAACTCTAATACCTGAGTGAACTCGGTTAGAACTGAAAATCACTTTTATCTTCTTCATTGCCCGAGAGTGCTTGGGATGAGCTTACTGTGCTAAGATAGGATTAGACATTTGTGTAGACATCAATGACAATACACAATTGAATAATTGTCATCAACAACCTCCCTCTTTGGCATTGATGGCAACACAACATGTCATAATACAAATAATTATAGAGAAATAGACATAATAATCAAATTTTTATTAATGTACTTAGCTTCATTCTGATTCTCATTCAAAAACACCCTCTGTCCTCACAAACACTAAAATACATATTTCTCCCTCTTATATTAATCTTTGTTTTTGATAAAGTCTCTCCCTCTGTCATCAATCTCTCCATCAATAATCTTTATGAAATCAGTAATCTCTCCCTCTTTGACAACAAATTTCAAAGACACCATCCAATACACATCCAATGAATTTGTAATATACCTATTTGTACAGATTCATATGCAATAAGATCTCAATATTTGCATTGAAATTGTAAGTGTGTTTTGTATCTCAGTTGATGCATCACTAAACTATTTTTTAATGAGCCTCAGTTAGGGGAATCACCCATAGCTTTCCTCTAAGATACAAAAATTCATTCTTAGGTAATGGTTTAGTGAATATGTATGCAATTTGTTCTTTAGTATTCACATATTCCAATCTTACTTCCTTGTCTTGAACCAATTCTCTCAAGAAATGATACTTTATTGCAATATGTTTAGTCTTTATATGCATCAAAGGGTTCTTTGAAATGTTAATAGCATTGTTGTTGGCACAGTAAATAATGACTAGTTCTTTGATTTCTTCCTTCATACCTGACAACAATTATTTGAACCATATGATATTTGAACAAATTAATACTGTAGCAACATACTCTGCCTCTGCTGAAGAGTGAGAAATGAAGTTATGTTTCTTTCTTGTCTAAGAGACTAATCTCTTTCCAAGAAATAATGCTCGACCACTGATGCTCTTTTTTCATCAACACTTCCTACCCAATCAACATTAGTAAAAGTCTTCAAATCAAATTTTCCTCCTTTGTATACCATAACCCATAATCTTTAGTAGCCTTAAGGTATATCAGTATCCTTTTGATAGCCATTAAGTGATTCTCTCTAGGATTAGCTGAAAACCTTGCAACACTACTAACAACTAATGCAATATCAGATCTAGTGTGAACAACATATTGAATTTTACCAATCATGGATCTGTAGGTAGTCTAATTTACCTCCTTTGAATCATCATCCTTAGATAGCTTATGTCAAGTAGGCATAGGTGTTCCAACTAGTCTGAAGTCTTCCATCCCAAATTTCTTCAGTGTCTCTTTGATGTATTTAGACTGGGTAATGTAGATACCAACCTTCATCTGATAAAATTGTAAAGCAGCAAAGAATTTGATTTCACCAAACTTAGACATCTCAAATTCCCTACTCATATCTTCAGAGAATTCTTTGCATAAATAATCATAACCAGTAAACTGTATATCATCCACAAATATCTCTGCTAAGAGTATTTTGTTTTGAGATCTTTCTTTATGTACAAGCTACTATTATCATTAGTTCTCTGAAATCTAATACTTATCAAGTAACCATGTAATCTTTCATACCCAGCTCTAGGAGCTTTCTTTAGTCCAATAAAATGCTTTGTGCATTTTACAAACCATATTCCTTTTGCTAGGATTTACAAAACCTTCAGGTTTCTCAATATAGACTTCCTCTTCAAGAATTCCATTCAAGAATGCTGATTTTAAATCCATTTGATATACCTTGAATCCTTTGTGTGTATCATATGCCAGAATATTTCTCACTCCTTCAAGTCTTGCAACAGGAGAAAATTTTTGTCCATAATTAATACCCTCTTCTTCAGCATATCCTTTACATACTAGTCTTTCTTTTTTTTTGGATACTTCTCCTTTTTCATTCATCTTGTTTATGAAAACCCACTTAGTACCTATCACATTCTTATCTTTTGGTCTAAGTACAAGAGTTCAAGTTTTGTTCTTTTATATCTTCTCAATCTCTTCATTCATTTATTCGATCAAGGTTTCATCATTCAATGCATCTTTAATGGTTCTAGGTTCAATTTAACTAAGCAAACATGTACCTTTGATTTTTTTCCTTGTCATTATACCTTTTGTCTAATCTCCAATTATTTTCTGAGGTGCATGCTACCTTCTGACATACTTTTCAAGTATAGGTTCCTTCCTCTTAGATTCTAGGCTTGATCCACTAGGTTCACCATGCTCAAATATTATGTTTTGTTCTTCTGTTTGATACTCGGGTTCCATTGTCTAAGACTCGATTGCCTCTATCTGAGACTCAGGTGCCTCTGTCTACAACTCAGTTCCCTCTATCTGTGAGTTGGATTCTTCAGTCTGAGACTCAATTTCTTCAGTTAGCAGTGTTGGTTGCACAAGTTGTAACAAGATTTGTGCTGATGAATTTAGTGGCTGGCATGGTTGTTGTCCAATCACCATTGTCTCTGTCTTGGGTATAGTATTAGGTTCATAATACCCAAAAATATTGTAGTCCTCAGGATATTTACTTCTTTTTTCTTCATTTTTCTCTGCAAAATCATCAATCTTTACATGCACACTTTCTATGATTTTATGAGTAATAAGATTGAAACATTTATATGCTTTGTTTTTGAAGGAGTAGCCTAGGAATATACCTTCATCACCTTTCACATCAAATTTTTCATTTCTTGCTTCCTTAAAGATGTAACATTTACTTCCAAATACTTTGAAATAACGAGCATTAGGTTTATAGCCATACAATAATTCAAAAGGTGTCTTCTTAGTACCTTCCTTCAGTTGAACTCGGTTCAAGGTGTGAATCGCAGTGCTAATCGATTCCTTCCAGTATTTGGTAGAAACATTATTTTCAATCAAGGTTCTTGCACAATCCATAATGGATTTGTTCCTTCTTTATGATATACCATTCTAATGTGGTGTACCTGGGGCAGATACTTGTCTCTTGATTCCTTTTTAATTTCATAATTAATTCAACTCATTAGAAATGAATTCCCCTACTCTGTCAGATCTGAGGAATTTAAGTTTCTTTCCAGTTTCTTTTTCAACTTTGGCAATGTACCATTTGAATTTCTTATAAGCTTCTGATTTTTATTTGAGAAACATAACGGTCATCATTCTGGAATGGTCACCAACAAATAGAATGAAATACTTCTCACTTGTGTTACTTGTTGTTCCAATTAGTCCACACAAATCCGTATGCACTAATTCCAGGACTTCTTTTGTATTGTAATTATTTCTCTTGAAACTTGTCTTGCCCATCTTCCCCATTTGACATTGTTTGCATATTACTAATTCAAGTTTCTTCAAAATAGGAATACATCTTACTCTTTTGTTATTTCTTATGTTGATCAGGTTACCAAAGTTCACATGATATAAACTTTTATGCCATAACCAACTTTCTTCTACTTGTGCAATAAAACATGAACTTTCATTGAGATTGTTAGGTCTGTTTAATTTTTTTTTAAGCAATTCAAGTCCCTGGTCTGTTTATGCAAAGAGTCTTATGTTAGAAACACTGAGAGGAGGGGGTGAATTAGTGTTTGTCTATTAATTACTTTTTAGAAACTTAAACGTAAATCAAACATACATTGAATGAAGCTTAACATAAGAACTCATAACACAAGATATAATTATGGGGAAACCTTGATCAAAGGAAAACCCCGGTGTGAATTAACACCCACAAATATTGTACTAGGTATAATGAACCTGTTAAAGTTCCTTTGCCCTGTTAGAAGCAATCTTTACAATATGATTACAATGACCTGGTTAAAGATCTGACCCTGTTAAAGGAGTCTTTTACAAAACCATGTTAAAGGTATATGGTTCACTACCTAGGCTCACTGTGCAATAGGATGAAGGCTACAACCTTCTGAAAGATGATATACACTATATCAAAATGAACTGCTGTGATGACACTACTATCTAATCAGTTCCATGTATGCAAGAATGCTCTTACTCTCTTAAAGAGCTATATCATATACTGATTTCATCATACTACTCTTCTATATCTTCCTATTGCATAATAATCGACACTTGTAACATAACTTTACATTACATACTTATATGTTCATATCCAAATAGGCATGACCCAAAATAAGACTCTAGTCGGCCCTAAAACAAAATACACAATGCTTCCGAAAAATTTGTCTCAAGTGTGTTTACTATAATTCTAATTACATCATTACAAACACATAACTAAAGGTACTTAGCCATTACATAACAAAATAATTCATGCTGATCAAAACACTAGTTGGCTTCCATGCTCTGTCTTCTAGACTGTTGGTCTACTGATATGCATGTAACTTCACAGTACTATTGTTCCATACTATTCATGTCTAGATGTACCATGTACACATGTCATACAACATATATCTAAATGCGCATATGCTTACTTGATCTCTCGCACATGCGGTGATGTGCTGATCGCTGAATATCTCTGTCTGCTATGTTTCCATACTTAGTCATTTTTGTCTTTCTTGACAGAAACTAAACATGAATTTGTTGCCAAAAAATAAAAATGACTTTGTTGCCATGATGACGGCACAAAATGAGTCATGCATCCTCAAGAAGTCAACTTGCCAAAAATCTCCCCCTTTTTCATTTATGGCAACAAAGGAATGTGGCCAAGTTTCTCAAAATGACTTAACACAAAAAATGAGCATATGTCATAACATCTTATTGATATATACGTATACTTCTCCACATATACACTTTCTATATTACTCCCCCTTTGACATTAATGACAAAGGTGTACAAAAACTTTGAAGTCTTCTACATAATTACTCCATGTAAACTTGAGGGTACACAATCTGAAGAGATTGGATCTCTTTCTGCCAAAATACTTTCATTGCATCAACTGTTTGAAGATGTGTGCATAGGGCATAAGTCAGTTTCTCCATCTTCATAAAATCCATGCATGGACCTTGATCATATGTTACAATGGTGGCATCAATCTGTTTGATGTTCTCATTTAAGACTACTAGAGATGGCGCAAGTGCATTTCTCAACTGAGTTTGTCTTACTCTTATATTGTTGATCTCCAACTTAGCTTTCTCAATCTTGTCTAACTGTCCTTGATAAACATTTTTGCAGATGTTCATGTCTCACGTGGATGTTTCAACTGATATCCTAATGCTTTCCACCATGATCTCTTCCTCTTCTACCTTTTTAATGTGCTCAGAGGTGAACTTCACTCTGTCCATGTAGTTAGCTATAAATTTCTTACCTTTAGCTGCTAATTCTTTTAGTATGGATTGCCTAATCTTTAAGGATTTTAGGTCTAAGGTAAAATTCCTCACCAATTCATTTAATCTCTCCTTCTTATATTCATCTTCTGCAATTTTAGTAGCAGAGTCTACTAAACTTATAAAGTGTGATTTAAAGTTTGTTAAGATGTTGTCCACATCTTCAATGGATTGAACTTTGGCTACTTTGTTTTCAGTAGGAACTAAGTCATTCAATATTTTTACTGATTCTTAAAAGTGAGAGTTCATCATCACTTGTTTCTCCTTTTCTTTTTCCATAGCAGGAACACTGATCTTGATTAGGTCTTCTTCTCCCCATGCATCTAGACTTGCTGAATCAGGAGTTAACCTTGACAACAATGAGGTAGATGGTTGAGTGGATGGTGAGAATCTACTATTCTGACTGGTATCCATGCCTTCACTCTTTACTAGTATCTCTTTTATTGGTGTCTCATCACCTTTTTCTTCATTCAAGTCAATTGGATCATTTGAGGGAACTTGAAGTTCACATTTCTTCAGTGCTTACAAATGCTTTATCAACTTTGTCCATATATTTTTCAGCTTCTGTCATGGATATCTTGATATTATCAACCACTGTAGTATCTTCTGAGTATTTATCTGTATCAGAAGTTATTGTTACTATGGGCACTGAAACCTGTGGACCTATTGTAGGTGCTTTCTAAATCACTACTTATGTAGCCTATTTAGGAGGAGCTGGAGTTACCTTTGTTGTAGGCATCATTGATGGATACATGTGTCTATCCATAAACACTTGTGAAAATTCCTTTTCAGTCTCTTTACCTATCTTCTCATACTCTTTTTTCATAATCTATAAGGTCCTTGTCTTGGTTCTGAGATAAGGCTTCACTAGATCTAATAAAATAGCCTTCTCATCATGTGAGCATACAGGGAGAAGACTATCCAATGTTTCTTCTCTAATCCTCATGTCTTCCTCTATTGCATGTCTTTTCATGATCTCCAATAATTTCCATAACTGATCCGGTATCACTGTCTTGAGTTCAAGAACGAACTTCTTAAACTTGATCATATGAGATATGATCATAGAGTGTATCTCAGTCTTATCAATCTCTTGATATTTTTCATACACTTTAGCAATTGTTTCTAGTCTACCTTCATTTACAATTCTGTTCTTCAAGACATTTAGACTAGATCTAAATCCTACCTCAGGTGGAGCTTGAGTATTCCTTGCTTTTTTCTGAGTGTTCCTTGATGATGGATGATTTGTGGGTGTCTATTTTCTTCGTCTAGACTTTTTGCTAGGTATTGAAGGTGGAGATGAGTCTAAGTCAATGGTGGTAGAGGGCATAGAGGTTCTCTCTACTTTCTTCTTCTTTTGGATCTCTTCATTCTTCTCAAGTTCTTTAGCTGTCTTGGCTTCTCTAGCTTTGTCAAGATCTTCTTGAGTGACTCCATGAACTTTTAGTATGTTAGATGTAATTTTGGATGCTTTTCTTTTATTATTAGCACTATGTAAGATAGTGTATACTTCATTGGTCTTCTCTCTGTAAGTGCCCCACCTAGGCTCATTATGATCTTTGGGTAGAGACAATAGAACTTGTGCATATCCTTCTAACACATCTTCTTCCACTTCATAACCAAGAAGATGAATCCATTTGGTTCTAGGTTTGATAGCCTCCATGCAAGTGAAATGTGTTTCTACCATGAAACATATGGTATCCTTATATTTGTCAACTATCTTCTTAGATAATCTGAATCTTTTCTGCATCTTGATCCTAAATGTCTTGATATCCATATCTATGGCAGGGTAAAAGTACAAACCTGTGTCACACTTTTATAAAGGAAAAGGATGACAACATTAAAAATTTTAAACTTTAACAACCTAAAAGTGGCATTTATGTTTAGAATTTGAAGATGATGTAAACTAATGAAATATGTGAAATTTGATGAAGTTTAGGCTTATAATTTTTTTAAAAAAAATTGAAAAATATTTGACATAGTTTTTTAATTTTTGAAATCCATTTTTTTATTCCTGAAATATGCTGAAAATCTAGGGTCTAGTCCACATTAAAAAACTATATGCAAATAATTTTTTTTTCCTCTGATTCCATAATATGTTTTAGATGACATGTATAGCTAATGCATAAAAAAACAAAGATTAGATTTCGTTATATATTTTGTCTGTTATAACTATCCAAAGTTGGTGTTACCTGAAATCAACAGTTTTTAGTTCGCGTTCAATTTTCCTTATCAAATCTACACCAGTAAAAAAAAAATTACATATTCTTGAAGAGGACTCGCTCCTCTAGTGTTAAATATAAATTTTTAGTTTTTCTGACATGATTTTTTATTTTTAATATTTTTTGAATGATCATGTTCTTAAATGTTAAAATACCTACTTGAAGTATTTTCAACTTATAATATATTATATGAAACCAAAATATGATAAAAATTACATGACCATAATCTTGACTACAAGGTCTACAAAAGGGTATTTTTAGATTTTATACAAAGGTAAATTTTGACAGAGAATTCAGGTCCAGAAGGGAGAAATTGAGAAAGCCACCCATTTTTGATGACTTGGCTGCCAAATAGGATTCCATGTAGGTTTGGCCGGAAGGGGTCTGGCCTGACCTAGTCCGGCCGGACCCCTTCCGACCGGACCAAGTACGGCTGGACGCATTAGGCGACCAAACACGGTCACATGCATGGCCAGCCCCTAAAATCTGAATTTTCACAATGCCCAATTTTTTAAATAAAATTAATTTTTTTATAGACTTTTAATAGTTTTATAGTTTTAATAGTTTTAGAGTTTTATATTTTTTTTTGGAAGAGTTAAGTGGTTTTTATTTTGAATTAAGTGATTTTTTATAGTTTTTTGAATTTATTAATTATTTTAAATTTTTTTTGTATTGCATATCAAGTTTTGATTTAGTGTTTTCCAAGTTAATTGATTTTTTTTTTCTATTTTTCACAAGGCAGTTTACCTGTTTATGGTGTTGCGTGTATTGAAAACTTTATTCGGTTTTCTTTATTAATAGGATTTTGGCTAGTATTTGATATACAGGTTTATAGATTTTGGTTCTGAGATTGAATTTGAGGATTGTGAAAGCTTTGGGAAATTTCAGGGTTGTTGGATTGTTCTTTGCACAGTTTCTGTTGAGTGGTGGTTTAAGGTAGGGTTTGAATATTTTTTTTGCAATTATTTTGGAGTAATTATAATTT
>MU224892.1:49333-63326 GCA_018584345.1 Thuja plicata
TACCTCAATTCAGAGGGAAACTAGATATTCTCAGAAACGGTTTCCCAACTGTTGTGTAAAGTTGTTCTTCATTATAAAATTGGGAAAATAAAAGAGGATAAGAAGAAGGACAATCTGTTTACCAACAAGGTTGAATAGTTGAAAGATCATCTTTAATCGCTTTGAGCATGTCCATGATAAAAATATTTATCCCAGATCCATTATCAATCAAGGTCCTACAAATGATACTCTTATTGATAGTAACAACAACCATAAGAGCATCATATTGATTTTTTACTTCTTTAGAAGGTAAATCCTTTTGAGTAAATACAATGTCAGGAGGAATCAGGGTAGCATACATGCACTGTAAGAAGGCATTGATGTTCTCTTGATTATGAGGTGGAGTGGGAAGATTTGATAGAGCTTCTTGCAAGGCTTCATGGTAGGTAGGTGAAGTTTGAGGAAGTTCACATAAAGAAATCTTGGCAGAGATATTGCATAATTGGTTTATCAAATCATACTCCTTGCCAGGAAGACGGGGTGGAGGAGGAAGAATGGGTTGAGATAGTGGTAAAGAAGTAGGAACCACCATAATAGGTTGAGGGTTATTCCTTGTATGATAGGTGTGAGCTACCAAATATTGATCATTGAAAGACTCTAAAGACTCCATAGGTTTACCTTTGATAGTAATGCAACGAAAAACTTTTTATAGTCAACAAGGGTTTTGAATAAACCATGTTAGTTGTCTCAACACTACAAACATATTCACAAGAAGGAATCAAAGAAGATATCCTAGGAGGAGATGAGGTAGGATCTTGATTCTCCATAAGATCATGACTAAGAGTGAGAGCATTAAGGGAATTCATATCATTCTATGCTAATGCCTCATCACTAGAAGGAATCCCAAATGGAGGTAAAGCATCTATAATGTCTTCCTCTTTCTCTAAAATGTTTGCATAAGGGGAGTGTATTTTAAAAAAAATAGTCACCATCATGTATGAACATGTCATCCATTAATAAATCACCCTCTTGTATCAAATATTCTTCATGAGGAGGGGTTAAATCAATATCTTTATCCAAGGGTTCATCCCAAAAAGTAGAATCATCCACAATGGCTTCATGAGGAAGAGAGTAATCAACATCAAAATCCAAAGGTTCATCCCAAATAGGAGGATTATTATCCCTATCAATAAAGCACATTGTAGGAGCGCCATAGATCACTAAAGCTTGATCCCTAAAGGGGAAAGAAGGTAAATTATATTCTAAAGTAGGCTCATAGAAAAGACATATATGAGGAGAAGAATTAACATCAATCCTCAACTCGTCTCCATAAAGAGAAATATGATGGAGAGAAAGATTAAAGTCATCTTCTTGCTCTAATATATCCTTACAAGGTAATACAAGAGAGGAAAAAGCAACATCACACGCACTAAATAAATCCTTTCTAGGTGTAACACCGTGCAATGGTAAGGTAAGAGGAAGATGTTGTTTAATCCCAAAAGTTATAGAAGGATGTTTGGAAAACACTTGAAACAACTTGTGCAACATGATAACGAATAAAGAAATGCATAGAATATAGATCTAGATATATCCAAATGCATTCAAATGAAATCTATAAGCGTGAAAAGGAAATGAAACACCACAAACACAATAGGGCATCTAATTCCACAAAAGATAAGGGGTAAGCTTGTCGGGTTCACCAAAATGTATAGTGTGAAAATGGATCCACACTATAGAAAGTAGAGGAAGAATACGAAGATTTATCCTCCAATGAGACTTGATTAACACAAAGGTAAGTGTCAATTCATGATCTATACAAAGGAGATAAATGGATTGGGTTAACTTCTCCCTCACCTCTACAAAGAGAGGGTTTAGGAAAGAGAAATTGAGAATGTTTGAAAAGTAAATCTAGAAGACTAATATTGAAATGAAGAAATACAAAGTACTTATCTTCAAAAAAGAATCTTCTAAAAACCTTGTCAAACGGTCTCAAAAACTGTTGATTTACGCAATCTTGAATCGAAACTATGAGATCTACAAAACCCAAAAATATTTTTCTTTTATGTGCCAGGTCGACCTTGACCCAGATGTAGGTCGACCTTGACCCCTTTATGTCAACCTTGACCTGCGTTGCTCTGACAGAAATTCTGTTCACGGATCCCAAAATTTTGTCGAAAAGGGTATCTGAATATGCTTTGTAATTCACAGTTTCGTACATGTACCTGCAAAAAAATGGTTTTGTTTTTTGGAGGTAGTGGTTTGCCTTGGTCAAACACCAGTTTTGGAATTAACCTTATAATAGAATTGAAATTGCAGAGATAAACAAAGTAAATAAACAAATTCACCTTGCTTGTATAGAAACCCTTGTGGCAGATTTGAATTTGGATCCTCAAAGATGAATGCTTGAAGTTGTTTGAACCTTGTAGAAGAGTATGAAGTTGATCTACTATGCCAATTCATGGCTCCATGGAAGTAAATGTGCTCATGTACTTAAATTGACAATGCAAGATGAAGAATGTAGAAGTCTTGAATGCTTGAGAGATCTTGAGATTGCTTGATGACTTGTAGATAATAATGGATTGCCTAGGAGGAAAAATGAGAGATGAAAGCCCTTCTTTTATAGTGATCTTGGGCACAAACTCCTAGAGAGGCTGACATAGAGGAAATATTAATTCCAACTATGGCACTAAACTCTAGAAATGACCAATCATAGAAAACAATAATTAACGGTCCATGACACAAAACTCTAGAGAGGTGCACATGGAGAGGAAATTAAATTAAGGTCTAGGCACAATTAAGGGACCATGGCACAAAAATATAGAGAGGTGCACATGGAGAAGATATCAAATTAAGGTCTTGACACAAAACTCTAGAAGGAGTCCACCCTTAAGGTAGAAATAAAAATAATTATTTAAGAGCCTTGTCACAAAATTCGAGGTAAGACCAACCCCAAAGTTAATTTGAGCATTAGGCACAAAAATTGAGGAAGGCTAATCTCAAATAATAAATTAGGAATCCTACATAGAGCTTGAGAAAGGTCCACCTCAAATATTAATTTGAGAATTTGATACTTAACTCAAGAAATAGTGGCCCCAAAGATGGAAAAGGTGAAATTTTGATGAAACCCTGAAACTGGGACCCAATCCTAATGACCCTGAACCTTGGGGTCAAGGTCGAGGTCCACCCTGACCTAGGTTAGGGTTGAGGTCGATCCTAACCCAGAGGGTTAGAACCTTGGGAAATGTGCCCAAGTCTCAGGAACAAAGAGAAAAGGTAGAAAAGAGGGGAAGAACATGCACATAAGCACATGAAACTCCATGAAAGCATGAAAGAATGAAAGCGTTTGAATCAGGACCAAAATAGCCTACTAGGTGTTAGGGATTTTTCTTGTATGAACCACAGTGCTTTAATAATTACTTGAACACTATGCCTCCTAATACTGATTCAGACAAAAGAAATGCCTAATTGCTGAGGATTGGATAAGATCCTCCTTCATTTTCAAGCTCCACATACTCAGGAAGGTTTTACCTCTAAATAATTACTGATTACATAGTATATATGAAAGTGGACACTGATTTTCTATTTATCTTTATTGAATCAACTTGTAAAACACCTTGTATATGACCAAAATCAACTGAATGCAAAGCTTAACCAGACAAACCATGACTGTAAATATAGAAAAAAACCAGTGAGATATGGATTCTCATCCTTCTTCCTTTTAAGGTGGGCTAACCTAGTGATTCACTCTTTAAGGAATTAACAAAATGGATTGCATCCTGTTGATACAAATCCTTATGAGTTCAGCTCATTTGTTCTAAGTAACAGAATATAATTGATTTGATTTTGATTATTGGATGACGAAAAGACTGCAAATCAAACCCTAGACCAGTGCCTACTCCTTGGGAAAAGAGTCAATGAAAATATGAATCCACAGAAATAAAATAATGAAGATACTATAGAGTGCCTTACAAACTATATGCAGCTGAGATAGAATGCCTTACAAACTATCCTCTCATTTCCATACTACTGTATCAAATCCTCACATTTCTGATCAACCCTCTGAAATCACTTATGAAACTTAGTTCTCTCCTTGAAAGAAACTCATAAGCAATTAGACAAGCTACCTTGTAACTGGTATGTTTAAGATTCCTTATAAACTAAACATACTAGAGCTATACATAGAAATATATAGAGACAACAACAATATGGAAGAGGAAAAACTACACTGTATTTCATTAATAAATTCTATTTCAACATATCCAGACCTTAAGCTTTCAAGAATATCAAAGACATAGAAGTCCAACTTGCAATAGAAATTCAACAAAACCAATAGGGACCTACTCTGAATAGAGCAGTAACAGGAATAGGACAGCCAAAACTGAGAAAAGAAAAGAATATAAAGAAGAGAGAGAAACCCTAAAAATCATGCTTGACATACACCTGTCCTCCTCTTAAATCTAATCTACACTTATTCCTTCTTTTCTTTTCTTATTTTGTCTTCTCAAAATCTGGCTTTGCTTTGTTGGTGGTTTCAAAATCTAATCTTACTTGTCTTCAAAGTCTTCAAAATCTGATTTATTTTGTCTATATCTGAATCCATTTGTCTGTTCAAAATCTGAACTCATCCTCTGCAAATCCCCTTTACTCTACTACTGAAAAGATTTCCAAATCTGATCATTCTTTTACAAAATCTGATTTCATTCTCTGTTAAAAAAAAACCTCTCGGAATGCTTCTCGGATAAGTTTTTGCAGCAAAATATGCTTATATTTTGTCTCATTCATGCAAATCTAATCTTATCCGGCAACTGTCTCTTAAATATGAATTCATTCTGCCTTTTCAAAATCTGCCTGATTTGATTTTAATCTCTAAGAAAATATGATTTTAACTGTTCAAAAACTCTTCCGGGAATACACATTTCAAGCTTTGCAATGCAAAAGACTAGACAATTTTAAATTCTTTTAAAATTTATCCTGTGCACATTCCTATGCCTTGAAATTCTCAATTTTCTGCATTTTTATCTAGAATTCACCAAAATTTGACATGTGGCATTCACTGGTTAGCTGCTCTTGACTGTTCTTTAACTCCTTCTTTAACCACGGTCACCTTGCATAGACTAGTCTCCAAGTCTCCTGATATCTTTTTAACTCTAGGTAATATTTGGAGATAATGAGACAACTCTTAGTCTCATAATCTCTAAATGCCTCCTAACTCTGCCTCTAACCACACCTTTAACCATGGGTTTTCTTTTACTCCTTATCTCCAAGTCTCTTGATACTTTGCTTAACCGCAGTTAAATCTAGAGACTTGGCGACTACCTCCTTAGTCTCCAAGTCTCTTGATGTCTTCCACTTAACATTTAATATCTGCCGAACACGTGACTCAGTTAGTCTCTTTGTCTCTTAATATTTCCGCACTAACTACCAACATCCAGCGACCTAGTGACTAACAACTAGCGGTTAACTCGATGATTTACTGTTCTTCATCTCCCAACTTCGCGACTAGCCACCACGTGTCCACCTGCCACATCATCACTTTGCCACGTCACCGCTTTTTTGCAAAATTGGGTTGCCATCTAGTCGTTGGCACAAAAATTGAGACAACAGTCACCATGCACACGTGGATAGCTTCCAGTTCACCTTCACATTTCAATATGATAGTGCTTTTGGTTATAAACATCACAAATTTCTACTGTGCGAGCAATGTGGGACTAAATCCCTCTACATTTTAAAGCACTTTATACATTTTGTGCTAAAATAATGGGGCCCATCTGCGTACGCATAGTTCCAACTTAGAGGCCCACCAAGAGCCTCTTGGCCTCTTATTTACTATGTAAGTAAGCGCAAACATATATAAACATTTGAAAAAATAGCTCCCTGGCAAATATGGGATAATAGCGTTTTCATATTTTTCAAGTTTTACAGACTCCTATAGATGTTGCGCACTTACTAGCATGATGTCTATTGTTTTAAAACTCTAGATTCCTCCATAAAAACTGGCGCATCATTCATATGGTGTAGTTTTCTATTTTGTGTTGTGAAAAAATTCAATTTCTCTTACCTCTATCATTCCCAATGCAGTCCCTCTGGCCATGGTTTTGCTGTTTAAAACTTACAATTCTTCCACTTAGTGCTGCATATGGTCTCCTACTGGTCTTGGAGTTTTACACCTGGCAATAACATTTTCTTGTAATTTTAAAATGTTTCCTTATTGCATGCATGGCTTCCTTGGAAATGCTTTCTGTCTGCATTTGGATTGACCTTTTAATGTTAAAAAAATTGCTCCCAAGTTTGCGCAAATCTTTAACATGCTATGAAAACTCTTTATATTTCACTGCACAATGTCATTCCTTAGTATTTTGCGTGGCATCTTGGTCTTATTTCAACATTTTATATGCCCCTCATCTTCTGCTTGGGAAAAATCCTCCCACCTCACAAATGTTTGAAGATTTCTATGTTATTGTGCATGGGGTCTTCTTCTAATCCTCCAGCCTTGCATCTCATTGGCGTGGGCTCCTACCTCTTGCATTGCTGGCTTCCATGTGCAGCTCCATTCAGACCCAGTGCTGTCCTCAACTCACCACGCTAGAGCTCCTTCACCAATTTTGCATTGCAAAGTTTTGAAAAGAATCCACCATATGCTGCACAGTTCTTTCTCCAATTATTATGTTTGAAATTGATTGAAGACAGTGCTAATTTCCATAATCTACGTGGCAAATTACCTTGTTCATTTGCAATGTTTAGTTTTAATCTCCTTTGTGCATACACCTCTGTCCATGATCCGCGCAGGCATTAGCATGGGTCTCTCCTTGATTGACTCCCTTACTGTGCGGGCCCCTTTTTATTAATATGTTGGTTCTTACGCAGCCTCTGAAGGAAATTACACTTTGTAATTTTGTTTTAACTCCTCCATTTCTTCGTTTTTGTTTCCACGCTAGCTGCTTCTTTGTATTTGTAAATGCATTTGTCTATTTTCAACACTCTCCAAATGCTGCGCTGAATAATCACCATCATTCAACTTATATTTTTATTGATTTTTAATATCCATATTTATCCCCAATTTGCGCAAATCTTCATAGCAATGATCTTTTTTAATGTTTTAAAACTTGCGCAAAGTATAGCCTTCTTGTTCATAATACTTACTTTGTTTAATGTTTTTTCTTTTTATGTCTATCATCATGCGTGGACTCTCTATGTTCTATTGATTTTGAGTTTGTATTAATATATTTCAACTTCCCTCATTAATCAATGCAAACCTTAGGAAATATATCTCACAGCCACCTCATGGTTTCAAAATAATAAACAGACCTCCATAATGCATAGCGTAGAGTTCCCCCCAAATCTCTATGCAGGCCTTTCATTTGTCACAAATGTTTATAAAACATTACATCTTATGTGTAGGCCACTTCATTAATATTTTCAAACTCTCCAATTGGGTCATCAGGAATGTCCTTGTTCTATGGAAAACTGAAGAACATATCTTTTCACAAAAAAGGATTTCAAACACTTTGTCCACCTTGATCCTTCAATTCATCAACGTACACCCCCCTAATAAATTAGGCTAAGAAGCAATTGAACTGGTGGACACTTAGAATTCTGCAAACTGTCCACAAGTAGTAAATGACCTCAGGAACTAGTCTCAAAAAACTGACTAAATAATCTGTTATAAGTATTGGCACTGGAAAACAAACCCTTCTCCAACATCTGAACCACTTTCATCAACTGAACTAGTTTGAAAAGATTCGGGCTTCAAGATAATAACATGCAAAGTGGGCGATTTTATTATATTATGCAATTGGGAGTTTGCAAACCTTGCCAAAAGTATGACTTGAAAAGATATCAGATCACTCCTTGAAGCTCTGTCATTTGGCGGAATAACTCATTCATCATCATTGAAGACACATGCAAAAGGACTTTGCCAGATTTGTCCTCGGGTACAAGATGTAACTGTTCAAACTTAGCATTTTCAGAATACTGGTGTAATTGTAAATGCTGAAACAACATAAACTTCATCCGGATTAGCTATTGCAAAATCGCTAAATCACGCTCTGAAGTTTCACCATCAGGTAGGATATTAAATTTACTTGCAATAAGAAAGATGCCATGATCAGTTTATGAAAACAACACTCAAACCAGAAGTTGTCACTCTTGCAAAATGACCATTCTGTAAACTTGATTATGTTTTGCACTGCAAACTGCATAAATTGCCTTTGATATTGAATTCATAAAGTCACCGAAATGAACCTTCAGAATCTGAACCTCTGGAACATAATTCACCTTCAAACATGGAATATAGACATTCAAGTAACTTGCTTTAATGACGAACTGATCAACCAGTACTAAACTGTAAAGTTAGCACTTAAAACACTTTTCTGAACTTTAAAACAGTGAAAATGCATAAACTGGATTTGGAAATAGCATGGAAAAGTGGTCAACTGGATTGACCAAAGTCTGAAAATCTTCAGAGAAGTTCACTTCCAGGTCTACAATGCAGACCAACCTTCAATTACTCTTGACCTTGAACCTGAGTGCAAATAGGGAAAGCATAAAGTAGGTCACTTAATTTTGAATTCTGCACATTCAGTGAAACTTTAATAAATTCAAAATGGAAAGGCTCTGAAAAAGTGGTTAATTGGATTAGCAGGAATCTGAAACTCTTCAGATAGGTACATCTCCATGTTTTTAATACAGGGGAAAACTCAATTATGCAAAGCATTCAACTGGATACAACTTGGAAGACCTCAAAGCAGGCTATTCAGAAATCTGGGTATGACAGAGAAACAAGAGAGTTCTGCAGGACCAACTTTGGGGAAACTGAAAACCCATCAAACAGACTTGAAATGGCTTAGGTTTTAAAACATAAGCTCTCTGATATGTATATTAAATATTCCCAAAGCAGTGACCCATGAAACCTAAGAGGACGCGAGATATTCAAATGCAAAGTAGGCAAGTTACAACAATTTGACACCAAAAATGCAGATTTATGTAAACACCTCAAAATGACTACTCCCTAAACATGTCAAATTTGAAATTTAGAAGATGGAACCCACTGCATATGTCAAATGAAAAGTACTAAACCCTCTTCCCAAGTAATATCTGATGAAAATCATCAGGGTATCTTTTACAAGCACTTTAACTAAACCTTCTCAAAAGTTGTTTCAGGGTACTCATTTTGCCTTATAGAAAATTTCAAAATGGTCACTCTCAAATTTGTGCCAAATTTGAGAGTACCAACACTAGGGAGGGCTAAAATTTCTCAACATGGAGTGCATCCATTTTAAGACGATACACTATCATGTCACAGATCCAACGAGATATTAAATTTGCTTTTGTAAAAATTGGAATTGGAATTCGAAATTCCAATTCCACCTATTTAGGTGGAAGATTGATATGCCCATTTTGGGGCAAAATGAGAATTTCGTAAGTCCAATTATACTTTTATTCATGGACCCAAACATGGAATTTGACATTATCTGGAATTAGATAATGCCAATTCTAGTCTAATTCCAGTCCCCAAACAGAAAACCTTTTGAAATCCAATGCAATGAGCTTGTTTATAGAGCTTGAATCACCTTTACATAGAAAATGAAACATTGAGATATTGAATTTTTGAGCTATAAACTCAATTTCAATTTTTTTATAAATTTGTTTTATCTTAAAAGATCAAGGAAATTTATATTTAACAAATATGAATTTTAGATATAGAATTTTAAATCATTAAAATTTTAAGATTTGAGGATAACATAGAAATTGTTATATAGTTCACCATTGAGATATCTACAACTCATAAAACTCAGACTGCACAGTTTCAATGCTAAGTTGCATAAGATGTGAAATAAGGTTTGAAAGCTCAATTTCAGAAAGATCAAGATTAAAAATGACTACTTATTTTATGTTCTATATAATATGATCATCAGAAGTCCATGAGCTCTTGCTTATTATTATGTGCACATTCATGAAGACCTGCAATGATTGACTTTAGCAAAATTTGGAGTTTGAGCACATGAAATTGGATTCGTTTAAATTTTTGTTCTTGAGTTAAAGTTACCAATCAAATTTTCTCATGTTCACTTTGTATTTTGGTAATCTTAATTTTGACATTTCACACAAGGCTCATATAAAGATCTTTTATAATTTAAAATATATCTTTCACATTAAATCTCATATAAATCATCAAGGCTCATATAAAGATCTTTCACATTAAATCATGAATGAGAGCACGTATCAAAACGTTCCCAAAACCCTTACTAAGTTTTTTAGAAGACTCACTTTTTTCAAAATTTCTTCGTAGGTTATGATTAACATGATGATTGATCGGTATAAGCTGAAAAGATTCCTGGAAGTGGGACACGCCACGATGTTCATTTTTGAAATGAAGAATGGCTATGACTGGAGAAGGACTATGGATAATCCTACTGTTTTTGAAGAAGCAATCAACAAGCTGAACCTGGAACTTAAGAGGGACAAAAAGAAGGCTTTTGATGATAAAATCCTTATGCTTGATCAGCTTCAAGATAGGATGAGCACTGTCTGGATGGAAGGTCCGAAGGGATGGACTACTTGGGCTCGTTCCTACAAGGACTTATTGCACTAACTGGGCTCCTCTGCTGTTGCTGTGTTGTCTATTTTTGTATTGATGTCCGCTGCCACCTTGTTTCTTACAGTTTGATATACTTGGCACTATTTTTGTAACAGTTGTCTTTTTTGATATTCTTTATATGAATTCTTGTAAACCTCGATTGATCCCGGTGTGAGGCAGCGCCTCCCGGATCTTTTTGATACTATGCTGTATGTTAAATTGTCTTCACTATATTTAATACTATATATATATATATATATGGTAGTTCAAAACGCAGTAGAACTCAGAGTTTAGTGTTTAGCTAGCGATTTTCATATTCAATTGTGATCCAATGGTTTCAGTCTCAAGTTAAAAAATATTCAAAATAAACTATACATCACAATTTCATGTCTCAAAATTCAAGAGCAAGCGTCCAAGACAAAATCTTCCTGCTACATGTAATATGCTTGTGATAGCAGGTCCTCACTGTATTTGCTGGGCAAGCGTCTCACACTTGAATCCCTTCCCAGTTTCAGTTTTAACTGTACGCTTCGTGCTTTAGTCTCCAAGTGGGCGAGCTATGACGAATATACACATATCATATATGTTTCAGACTTCCTCGTCTGATGTTTCTTAATGCCGCTCTCTTTCACATGTATTAACCATTCCAAGTTGTCCTTGGCAGCTGCAGCCATACTATAATTTACTACCAGATGTGTTCTTTGTTTACTTCAAATTGAAAATATCAACGATCCAGGCAAAAAAAATTAAAGCCCCACAGTCCAACCAATTCACACTCTCTATTTGTTTCTGAAGCTTTGATTGAAGTGGAAAGGCACGGCCACAAGTACTAGCTCCTTGTTGCGAGCGGGAGATGCAGATTTAAATCTGAAAGTTAATCTTAATCGCAGTTGAGAGTCAGACGAACGCAACCAAAGACAGAACGGAAACAGAAGCTTAAGGTCAAAGCTTACAGTGTGCTGGTTAAGCCAAACCTAAAGTTTGGGCCATCAAGCTTATTAACAAAGACAATAGCTATCTACAATCTTTGATAAAACATATAAGAAATGATGACAATTAGGAGTGTACCACCAATACTATTATTCAAGTGATACAATTTATCACTTTGTCACAGAAATAAATCAATCATAACACACACATTTAATGTGTTGTAATATAAATAGAAACACAAGCAGTACACTTACTAATCTTTTATGAAAGATAGTTGTGATATTCTATGGGAATATCACATCATTATGCATTATGTATATCGTATCAAGAGTGATAATTGTAACAATATTTGTCAAATTTTAATATTTGAGATCTTTCCTAAACTATCAATAATTTACTTTTTAGGAACACAAATACAACTGCTAGTTTATGCTGATTTCATTATAAAATTCATGGGACTACCAACTTCCTTAATTAATAAAATTCATGAGACTACCAACTTCAAATGCAACAACAAAATTTTCCCACCTCACCTCTCAGATTCTTGAATTATTGTATTATTCTCATAAATTTCACGTAGGCTTTTTACCTTCCTTGCCCTCATCTTCTGGATGTTCTTCATCTGCTTCACTTTCAAAGACTCAACTTTTGCAATTGCTTTAATGGTGGATTTATTTGTGTGCTTTTCCACCTTTTTCCTCTCAACCAAATGTGTAGATGTTTCATAATCAGCTAGTTTTATGACCCCATCGCTTTTACTTTCTTCTTTTGTTTGGCTTCTTGAACACATCTGATAAATTTTACTTGGTCTTTTTTCTTTCTCCTCATCTCTCTGCTTTTCTTCATTTTTCTGTTTTTCTTCATTTTTCTGATTCTCTCCTTCTGCTTGAATTATTGGACACCTGCCATAAATTTCAATTAGGCTTCTTATCTTCCTCGGCCCCATTTTTGACTTCTTAGGTTTCTGACTGCTGAAATTGCAGATTACAAATAAGTTTACTACGAATCTGATTCTCATTAGAAAACACCGCCAAGAAAGAGGTTTTATAGAGTTTACAACGGTCTAAACATAACTTGAAAAGGCATCTAAAATTACCGCCAAGCATGCCTCTAACATGCACCATTAAAACTCGGCGATACTTAAAAATAGTGTTTACGCTTGAATAGTATATAAGAGTGTACATAAAATCGTCTAAAATATAGTTGACTAGAGTTGCGAAGGTCGATCAAAAAGTGGAAGGGCCGGTGGTATTTAAGCTTTTTAATGATATTTTAAACTAGCACTTGTACCTTTTGAAGGGTTCAAGGGGTATGCCGATAGTACTATATAGGTTTATTATTGTTTTGTACATGCAGAATAGGTGTATTTGGTTTCTATTGACAGCTGGTTTAGACGAGATTCTTCTGCTTTCCGTTTCATTGTATATGGACTGTTCTGCATTTTGGCATACCTATCATAGGAAGACTAACCAGAGATTTGACTCTTGATATAGCTGTAAACATCATTCTTTGTCTCTCTATTTTACCAATGTCAATTGTTGCTTTTTGTAGCGTGAGCCCCTGTGATTTGTGTATAGTAATAGCCCATGACATGGTTAGAGTGAGTTGTCTTCGGCTACCTAATGTGACAGGCACAATCGGTACAGCCTTTGGGTCCTTTTCATCCCAAGATGGTCCATAATAATTATCAAAGGACAGTCACAAATCCCTTTCTAATGCAATCATAGGGAAGTGGGGAAACTTCTAGTGGACGCGATTGAGAGTTCATTTACAACTTGATAAAATTATTCCTAAAATTTCAGAGTTTTTATGATATCGGCCACAACCTCACTAATGCTAGGTCTACAGGATGGGTCACTTGCCAAATGAACAATGGATTTTGTATTGTAATGGTTACCTAGGCTTTTGTCTACTATTTCTTGAATGTTGGCCTCATCTTTTATCTTCTCGGGCACACATGATGGAACATGTTCAAACAATCATACTGACATTGTTTCGAGATTTTTTCAAATAAAGCACACCATTAGCACATTTTTTTCACGTTTGGAAAATTTATGGAATATCTTACCCATTCAGCCAATAGTATATTCTCGATAGATACTTTTTTCTGCTCTCTCCATAGATCTCTATAACTTTTCCCATCCTCTCTTATTTCTCAAAGCGGCCATTACATCACAGTAATTGTGAATGTCTAGCGATTTAACCTCATTTGTCTATAGACAAAAACTGTTTTATCATAAATTCAAGCCTTCAAGAAAGCACCCAGCAAGATATTATACGCACCTAGCTTGCGCTTCTGGTCATTCACCATCATCCTAGTCCATGCTTTTACAACATCAAATTCAATAATATATTAAACTGTTCCAGAAATACAATGTTATCATTTTAACTGTTAAGATCTCTCCCCATATTTTAAACCTTTATTGTTGAGAGTTATTAAATAGGATTGCAAAAAGAAGACACCTATTTCAAAGTGGGCTTTAACATCTTTCGATTTCCAGATTAATT
>MU224892.1:65601-78182 GCA_018584345.1 Thuja plicata
ATTCTGCGTTTGGATCCCATAATGTGGAATTGGAATAAAAGGTTATTTTTTATTTTTTTAATTAATTTGAACAATATGTATTTTTAACTTGTGTACACACATACACATACACATATACATATACACACATACACACACACACACACACACACACACGTGTGTATATATACACTTATATGCACACATACACACATATATACACATATATGTGTGTATATACACGTGTGTGTGTGTATATACATATTACACACGTGTATATACACACATGTGTGTGTATATACACACATATGTATATACACATTTGTGTGTACGTGTATACACACACATGTGTGTATACACATTTGTGTGTATACACACATGTGTGTGTATATACACACATGTGTGTGTATATACACATTACACACATGTGTATATATACACACGTGTATATATATACATACCCACATTAAAAAAAAAGATTTTAAAATTTTTTTATAAAAAAATAAAAATTAATTAAATAAAATAAATTTGAATCCATAAAAAGCTTATTCTCGAATAAGAAATGAATTCCAACTTTTTTTTAGAATTAACTTATGCTGGAATAAGCCCCAAAATGGGGATAAGTTTTCTAATTCGAGAATAAGGAAAATGCCCACAAACAGAGAATAAATTTATTCTAGCATTAACTAATGCTTATTCCAGCTTATTCCAGTTTAATTCCTTGCGCCAAACGGGCCCTAAACGTTTCCCGACGGGAGCTTTTTAATGGCACCGCTTTTACCTTTCCTGGCATAAGACTGCCGGAATGTCTGAAAATCCCGACGAGCATCTCCCCGGGAGTAAGCCTATCGGCTTAATCATATATGACTTTTTTAATAATATTTTTATTTTTATTTTTAATAATATTTTAATAATAAAGGATTATTTATGCAAAAATGAACTCCTAACTTTGATGGCAAAGTGCATTCTATAAGATTTATACTAATGTGGCTCACACTAAACGATCACCCAATAGAATATAGGGTGTCAGACATTTTGCAGATAATTGGGAACAAAGTAGGGATTTATCTGAGTCATAAGTGGGACAAGGGAAGAGCAAGTCCAAAGCTTTGTTTAATCACGAACCTAGAATCTGAAATGCCACTGACTCTCAAAATTTATATCAAATGGGGGATTTTGGATCCAAAAGATTACCTATGATCACCTCAATCCACAAACAGTCCCATAGACATGTTCAAATTCAAGTGAGAAGGAGTCTTTGGAGGATGGTCTGCTCTTTGAGCTCCAATAAATAGATATAGACCCAACCAAGGTCAAGACACACACCATTCAGGAAGATCCTGTAGGGAATCCCCAATCACTGCTAGGTTGGACTAAATTGATGTTTCTAGAAATAGAACAACCCCTACCCTCCACTATTGATATCTTGGAGGATGTCAGGGAGGCATCACAAGGGAACTTGACAGTTTTGCTTTGGATTATATTTTGGAGATTGTTTTTCTATTACAACAAGACTCCTAAGGTTCTATATTTAACACATCAACATGATTACACTATTCACTCTACCCAAGCTAGTCACTCAATTATTTTACAAAATGGCAAAGAGTTATCACTTCCCGATTGGGAAATAACCAATAAAGGTCTTCTTAAATCAATCAAAATCACTTGGATGATAACATGTTGTGGAGTGAGATTTGTAGGATTGAGGGGCACTTTGGGTTAGATACTTCCAATAAAAGAAGGATCTCTCAAACTAAACTTAGGACAAATGGGGGTCTTCAACTTAATAGAAATCATGACCATCTAATCCGAAGATTCAATCACAAACGAGATGAGACACTTATTACACAATGATGGAAGGAAGTTCAAGACAAAATGATATATGAGATTGCAAACCAAGTCCTATAGGAAGATCCAAGGATATCTAACCTTCAATCAACACAAGACAAACAATGTGAAGTGCAAATGCAAAAGGAGTCATCTCCAGACATTCAAAGAAAGGATGGAGAGGATGTGCTACAAACTAAACTTTCTGATCTCTGGAAGACAATTAGGGAGGAAATAATGAGTGTGATTGAGAGGTGGAAGGTTACCCTAGATAAATAAGATTCTTTTTATCTCCTATTGGTGAATATAATGCAAAAATGAAAAAAGGGTCAATACTGATCCCTCTTCCACTATGCCAAAAGTTAATGGAAGTGGTTGCAAAAAATAGGCAATATTATTAGAAAAAGAACTAGACGGTAGATCTCTCTCTCTTCCTAACAAAGGGCATCACAAAAGGAAAAAAATATCTCAAAGGGTTGTAGGGGATAATTTCCTCCCCACGAACAAGGTTATGGGAGGGTTCCTTCCCCTTCAACAAAAAATGAGAAGAAAGGAGAAAGTAGATATAGAGAACTGGGTGGAGGATTTGTCTGACAATAGTAATCAAGATCATGAATTATCCCCTAGACTACATGCAGTATTTCAAATGTTTGGCCTTATGGAAAACTCAACCTCTCAAGTAGATAATAATGGGGCCGATCATCCTTCTTCTTCCTTCATGGAACAACTTATAGATTCAGAATTTTGGGATAAAGAGGTGGAGTTTGATGACCTGCTTACACCTTAAGTGGAGGAGGACCCTAACAAAACATCGGTCCTTAAAGAGCATGATTCAAAAACTAAATTATCGGTAGATCATGCTACTCCTAGTGGCTTGGGCTTCGAGAAACAAGAACTCAACATAATCTCTCTAGACTGTGGTGTTAAAAGGAAACAAGGCAAGGGCCGCAAGTCAATGACTACTCTTACATTATAGAAGATGGGGAAGATTTGGATTAAACAAAAATTACTTCTTTCATGAAAGTTGGAAAGGGGAAGAGAATTCTCGGGTCGCAATGAGACTTATAGCATGGAATGTTAGGGGCCTAAGGGCTCCTACAAAACAACATTGGGTTAAATGTTGTTTATTTTCACTTAAGGTTGACATTGTACTGTTACAAGAAACCAAAATGGACATAGAACATATGGAGTAGTTTGCAATAGGATTTGGTGGTTGGAAGGTATAATCAGTGGAGGCAATCACATCCTTGGGTGGTTTAGCAGTAATCTAGAATCCCAAAAAGATATTATTTTAAGGAGTAATAAGATACTCCAACTGGTTAGGGTGGGGAGTATGGGTAGCCTCTACTTAAAACTAAACATTGTCTTAATCAATGTCTACGGTCTGATTCAAGCCAAGAAAAAATAAGAGGTATGGGAGGAGATCAACAACCTCTTTTCAGTAAGCCCAGATAAAAAATTCATTATTCGAGGGGACTTCAATGCCATACTGCATCAGTCAAAAAAATAGAGGGGCAATCAAAGAGAAATCCAACACCAAGTACAATTCAAAAATTAGGTGTCGAAGGAAAATTTAATGGAAATACAAATAGAAAATGGAACAATAGAAGAGGAGGTTTTAATAATATAGCAGAAAATCTAGAAAAATTCTTCTTCAAGGGTGACTTGTCTGATTTTGAGTATGACTTGAAGGCTGCAATTTCTCTGTCTTCTGGGTAAAATCACTATCCTATTCAGTTGGATATCCTAGGAGAAGACAAACCACTATCTTGTCCATTCAAATTTGAAAATACATGTGGATGAAGGATAAGGATTTTCTTCCATTAATAGAGAAATGATGGAAAGGTTGGTGGGTAAAGGGATTTAAGTTGTTTTTTTTTGTATCAAAGCTGAAATGTATCAAGAACAATTTGTTGGACTGGAATAAGAACCATTTCAAGAATATCTTCCTCTCAAAATCTGAAATCGAACAGAAGACAACAGAATTGAATGAAGTGATCATCCAACAAGGTGTGGATTTCAATCTATTCAATAAGGAGGAGTTATTGAGAGATTATGAGAATATTCTAGCCAAAGAAGAGATATTCTAGAGGCAAAAATCTAGGAAAACACATATTGGAAGGAGATAAAAATACAAAGTATTTCCACAACAACACACAATAGAGAAGTGTGAAAAAATTACACAGAATCACCATGGAAGATGGTAGTGTTATAGAGGAGCAAAAGGAAATTCAAAGAGAAATAGTGGATTATTTCACAAAGGTGTTAAACAGGTCTTTGAGGGTTCCAAATTCCGCTCTCAGAATGAGATGCTACATGACATCCCTAAGCTGATTTCTTAGGATGACAATCAAATATTGTCGGCTAAATTCTCAGAGGATGAGATCCATAAAGCTTTGCACCAAATGACACCCGATAAAGCTCCATGTCTAGATGGTTTCCCACCTAGTTTTTTTAGCACTATTGATCGATTGTGGGGTTGGAATTGACAGAGGCATTGCAGGCAGCTAGATCCTCTGGTGGATTTCTAAGTGGGATCAATGATACTTTCTTAGTTCTTATTCCTAAGAAAGAAAATGCAACATGATTGGATGAGTTTTGACCAATTTCGCTTTGCAAGACTATATACAAGTTGCTTTCCAAAACATTGGCCAAAAAATTAAAGAGGGTGTTAGGGAAAATTATCAGAGAAGAGCAAATAGGTTGATGAACTATAACTGATTGAATGTTTGAAGATGTTAAGTTGATGATCAACAAGCTGTAGAAAGTTAATGCAAGACATTAAATAAGTTAATGTATTGTATTTTCATTGATGTCGACTTCATATAATCTAATTGGTTATATACATAGTGTCAAAAACTTCAAAGAACCAAAGAGATAAAGGTTATGCTATCAGTAATGCATAAAAGTTTAGTATGTACAAAGTGACAACAAACATCGATGGTCAGTGCACCCCAATGGATAGAGAACCCCGAGAGGAAAGTCACAGTGATACCTGAGCATGAAACTTGAGAAAGCATTACCGGCAAGCAGAACCAACGTAACTCAAGCATAACTTCACAGTGTTGCCCGATGGACAAAAAACCCCGACGGAGATGCCCGAGGAGAACTGAAGTTCAGAAATGAAAAAATAATTAGCTGGCAAGAGCTAAAGATGTTAAATTGTTGTTAATATTGTTGGAATTATTGGAATGATGTACTGAGAGGGGAGGGGTGAATCAGTACCTCTAAAACTTTTTATGTGGTTGGCCCATTAACCTTTGTGTCATCAGATTTGTATATTCCTATCTATCTGTTCATCTTTCTATATGTATGTGAAATCATAATATAAGTTCTTTACATGTGTAAACATTCAAGAAACATTCATGAAAACAAATAACACATAACACATGATGTGATATCGTAGAAAACTCCTGTTAGGAAGTAAAAACTGCGGTGGGGATATCTACCCACAAAAATTTACTATCTCCAGATAAGAAGGGAGCCGGTAAAGGCTTACAATTGATCACTTCTGATGATCTACCCTGTTAAGATTATTAGAGTGGACACCTGTTAGGATTTACTTCATTTGAAGCTTTAGCAACACCATTAGGTGTGCACTCTGTTAAGAGATTTATCCAAGAACTGTTAAGTCCACCTTCTAAAAAAATATTTTAGTTGTGATGCACTTGTTAGAATGCAACTACAATATAAATGTTGATCTGATAGTGAATGCAATCTCTAATTACTGATAACAGATCCTGTAAAGCTTACAATGTAAATATAATCACCTTGAGTGATTGAGTGATATCTTGTCTCTCCTCGTCGGTAGCCTTTCTGTGTTCTTGATAATTGATTTGATCTGTTTATGTGCTTTGCATGAATTCTCTTCTGCTATTTAGATGCTCTCCATGGCTGCTATCATTTATCAACTGATTACAAGTCTCATTAATTAAAAATTATTGAACATCTATTTATACTAGTTTCTAGCTCTATTCTTGATTCACGCTTTTCAAATTAACTCTAGATCTAAGGTTTACAACTTGACCTTGATCTTTAGTTAGATATGTTTTAGATCCGTTAGGATGCTTTAAAAAATTCACAATTTTCTTGATTGATCCTTAAGTAAAGATTTAAAAAAATAAAACTCTATAAATAGAATTACAATGTTTTATCTGACGTGTAAGGTTAGATCCACTTTTTGCGGGTTTTGTAACTGATTGTCGGTTCTAATGGTCAGGATACTCTATCAAATCTATCAGTTTTGTACTCTGTCGGTGTCCCTTAATTGAAATATTCGTTGGGTATGCCTTTTCTGCTCTGTCGGCAATGTTCTCAAAACTGTATCGTCGATAATGCTTGTCATCAGTTTGACTCTTGACAATGTTCGTCGGACAATTCTATACTTGGCATTTTTACGATAGACATTGTCATCTTGTCGGGTATGCTTTATGTCTGTTGGTTATGCTTATATCGATGACCTTTATCACGTTTTTCCCTTTAAGTATACTAATGGAAAAAATTAATGTCATCAATCTCCCCCTTTGACATTAGTATCAAAAATGTATATGTGCAACATACTTAGATGTATTAGTATGTACACTTGTGTATACTTCTTCCTTAGTCATGACATGACTCCCCCTATGCATATGCCGGTAAGTGTAAGTTTATGTACATATCTATTCTTGCTGTACATACATTATACATATCCTCATATAGTATTTTGTACATATGTATACATTCCTCCTTTTTTCTACTAAAGTATATTGTACATATGCATATGTATACCTTCCTCCTTTTTTTATAATGAGGGCAAAGGTACTTACAACTTTTCAAAAATGTGAGAGTGTGAGGCTTTGATTTCCTCCGTCATTTTCTCCCATTTCTGATTTAAATTCTCAAGAGCCATATGCTCAAGTGATATCCTCACATGCATGTCATATATGCTGTCTACCACAGACATCTCTGGGGTTGAGATCAGATTTCTTGCATCTGCAATATGCTATTGCAGAGTGGCAAGGTTTGGCAATATGTGAGCTTGCAGCTCTATAACCTCATTTCTGAATTGTGTCTCTGCATTCCATATCTCTTGTCTCAATTTGTTTACCTTTGTGATCTTTTCATGATGCAACTTTATTGTGTTTGCATAAGAGGTTAAACTTAGTGCACTAGGTGTCAGATCTGAATCCAGTTGGGACAGCTTTTCACTATTTGATTTTGTGAAATTTTCTAGTGTGCACAATTTCTGAACTAAGGTAACAACTTCAGCAATCATAGGTTCTAATTGACTTGCTAGTTCAGAGAGCTTTACCTTGTTCTCTGCCACTTCTTGGCTAATCTTCTCAACTAGTTTGTGTTGATATTTCATTTATGCTTGTTCTTCCATTGCTTTCTCTGCATCTACATTTTTATTTGTGATGGCGTCGATAAGAACTGCTATTTGTTTCATGACTGATATGTCATTCTCTATTTTGATATCCGGAACAAGTTGATGTAGAATGTCCCTTTCCTTTTCAAGTGCTTGGGCTTCCTTATGTGCCTTTTTCATTTTCTCTTGAATTGCTTTTCTCTGACACATCACTCCAAATTTTTGAAGTGCTTTAGTATCTAAAGTAGATACATCCCACTTGGGTATCTAAATTACCTCATCAAGTGTTACCGCTAGGATATCTTTCTTCATTACTTTCTTCTTCTTCTTCTTCGGCTGGGAGGTAGATTGGTGTACTACCATTTGTAAACCTTGAGATTGGATGGATTTTGTAGGTGAGGGTCGAGAAGATGAGGCATCTTGTTGTTTTTGTTCTAAGTCCATTGGTTGGTTTTTTGAAGACGTCTCTTCATTGGCCTTGGGTGTATCAACGGATTTATCTTATTTTTCTTTCATGCTTTCATCCTGCTTGACTTCTTCACTCTTTTCTTTCTCCTAATCCTTTCTCAATGTTTCATCTATTTTATTATCTGCTCCTTTTTCTTTTTTAGTAGACACCTCTTGCTAAGTGTCGGTTGCATCCTTCATCTCTGTATCTGTATCTTTTTGAGTATCTGATGCATCTTTATTTTCATCATTACCCGTGTCTATGGGTATATCATCATCTCTCTTAGATGATTTCTCTTGACTTGATTAAATGTCAATAGCTTGTATCAAAATTTTCATGTTGGTCGGTGTATTGACCTCTGCAGTGCTAGTAGTTGTATCCTATCCGTCAGTATTACCCTGTACAAAATTGATATCTTCATCTTTTTGCACTTCTTCTGCAGGGTCTTTTCCTATAGTGTCATTGATAATGTTATCCAACCATGATTCATCATTGATATCATCAGTTATGTTACCTTTTATTGTCAAATATACTTTGGTAACATCTTCATTACTCAAGTCAATATGAATTGGACTTGGTGGATTTTGGCTTTCCTCACTTTGCATTTTCTCAAGAGTAGTGTCAGGCCATTCCTCATCTACAACTTCAATATGTTTGTGGCCTAATGTTTCACTCTCTTCTTTGTCCAATTCCACTGATGATTCATCTTTTGCATCCTTAATGATGATGTGTTCCTTCTCTGGGCTAGCTTCCTTAATGGGCTGGTTAAGTATTTTGCACCACTGTTTAATGCTGTCTTGATCAAGATCAATTAGCTTCCCTTTGAGAAATTTGTATGCTCTCATTTTTGGTGAGAACTGCTTTTCATACTTCATCATCTCACTTATTTCTTCCTTCTTTGAATCTGAAGGCATAAGAGTAACAAGTACTCTTTCTCTTATTTATTTTTCTTGATGCATAGAAAATGTCCATCTAGCAGACAATCTCGTTGATAGTTCCTTAGGAATGTCATATTCTGATAATTATAGTGGAACATAATGATGTTTGCACATTTTAACTATAATAGCGTCTTCTATCTTGTTTTGATCCTCTGGATCAAATTTTAACCATTTCCTAATGTTAGGATCAGAAATAGATGGTGATTCTAAGATGTTCTTACAAATTTCATCAATTGTCTTTGGAATCAAGGGTTCTTTCCCTTTTTGTACATCTATGTCAGCTTCATCCATAGCTGAGTCCTTTAGATTCTCTTTTTTCCTAACCCATTTCCTCCTTTTGGTCTGTATCTCTATTGGTGAGACCATTTTTCTCTTGTAGGTTCTTACCTTACCTTTCTTAAGTGGTGAAGGAGTTGGTTCCTTTGCAGTTTTGCTTCTTGTTCTTGAAGCGGCTGTTGTTCTTTCTTTCTTAGGTGGAGGTGGAGGTGGTGAATCTGATTGTGTACCCTCTGAATTATTCTTTTCTATTTCATCACCGATAGGTGACTATCCTTCGATTTGTTCCTCCTTTCCTTCTGTTTCCTCTTCACCTTCTTCAGTAACTGCAAATTTATTGGTTAAATTTTTAACCATTTTGTTCTTCTTGTTTATAATTTTCTTGACAGTAAGATCTGTCTTGATCTTTGGTTTGGCTTCTTCATAAGTGCCAAATCTTGCTTGCTTGTTGTCAACTGGATCATTCAATAGTTCCTTGATGCACTCAGTGGCTTGTCCTATTTTGATCTCATATTCTAAATGTGATAGCCAGGATTTCCTAGGTACTACTGGTTTGATATGGGTAAAATTAGTATCTGCCATAAAACATATATCCTCTTTGTATTCTTCTATCAAACTTTCAGGTATCCTAGTTCTTGCTTGCATCTTTTCTTTAAATCCTTTGAAATACTCATTGATTAGGTCATCAAAATCTATTCCTAATGACTCTATATGCTCACATATCTGTATGGTGACCAGTTTGCTTGTATCCTATTCTACTTTGCCTATGGAGGGAAAGTATTCTTCAAAGTAAAAGAATATGCACATAATGAGGGAACCAAACTTAAAAGTATTTGTTCTTGAATATCTTATGGTGTTCATGTTCTCCTTGAGTTGATTCAACAAAATTTCTGCAAGATCCATCTTCTTTCCTTGTTTGATGATCTTGTAAGCTATGCTCATAGCAGTGCTTGCTATGCTGTTCATTTTGCTAGCCTGGAAGATCTTGTATCCTACCACACATGCATTAAACTTGAGTTCTTTGTCAGTGATAGTGTTAACCTTAAGACCTCTCTTGTCTGATTTTGCACCAGTTAGCTTTTCCACTTCCTTCAGGGTTGGGTTCTTGTGGGCTTACGGTTTGTCAGTTGTAGGATGTCTAGTAACTACATGAATAACATCCTTTGTTATTTTTTTTGGTTTATTAAGCCATAATGTCTAGTTATGCATTCTAATGAGAAATATTTGTATCCATTATGTCTTAAAAACTCTGGGAAAGTGTAATGCATTCGTGAGACCTTTCACTTCCAGATGCTTGTGCTCTTCTTTCAGGTTTCTAGCTTCATCACAAAGTGCCCTATAGGCATTGTCTAGGTCCAGATCTCCTAATTCTGAGATCTTGCAATGTATATAGGACCTTACGTCCTCTACTAGCAAAACCCTAGGTGTGATTCTAGAGAATGCTCTGGAATCATCAGGTTGTGATGTGATTTCTGGGTGCATCTTGTATTTAGGTTCAACACAAGTGCCTCTGCTGATAAGATTGATTATTTTCTTCTTATCCTCTTTCAACTTTTCAACTCTAGAAGTAGATGCCATCGTTTTAACAAATTTAGGTCTTTCCATAATTTAAATAGTGCGGTCAGTGAATGCAGGTACTTACTGAATCTCTTTGATCACTCGTGAATCCTTTGAGTTGAGTTGGAATCTTGCTGAGGTCGCACTTCAATTTGCTCTCCAATCACTCTTCTTAGCTCTGCTTAGTTGCTCAAAAATCGCGGGTGCGAAATGAGTTCTTCTGTCGCGCTTTTATAACTTTTGTGCCCTAAGTTGTCATTAATGCCCAACAACTCATTGGTATACAAAGACTGAGTTTGTCGGTTGAGGCATAAGTAACATCTTTGGTGTAGGCGCAAAGTGTCGGGGTCGCTAACAGCTTTGGTGACTTCACCGATGATTGTCGGTAAAATGGCGACGATAACTTCTGTCGGCTCAAGGATTAGTGATGTCTGTCAGTTTACACTTAGCGACTTGGATTTTGTATAATGACTGATACATTTTGATAAGTAGTGTTAACTTTTCTGTGTGTGTTCACCGATGCTACTTTGTACCCATTAACCGATGGTAGTTTTTCAAAAATATTACAAGTAACAATATAGTGCATCTTCAATAATGCTAATTTTGTCTATATGATCAATATGTAAATGGAACCGATGCATAATATAACTTGTCATAATGTAGTTCCATACTTGTGCAATTTAGTTGGAGATAGTGATGCCACCAGATCCATTGGATGGGGCATCATCATTTGCATTTCTTGTTCCAGCACCTTCAGTATTTGTGGCTTTTACCCACATCTTTCTTTTCATCTTCTTGATGTCATCAATGGTGTTTCCATTGGGATAAGTGCTTGTTTCTGTTAGTCATTCTTTGTAATCTTTTATCAAATGTCCACCCTTATGACAATGTAAACATGCCATACCTAGATTGAACCATCCTCTTGGTTTTCTAGTCCATTTTCTCATACAGTTGGAAGATATATGGCCATAAATTCCACATGCTGTGTAATTTACCCATGTGTTATAGTCCCAAACATATGAGTTACCCACTCTTGTCAGTTTGTAGCCATTATCAGGTTCTTTTGGTGTCTATGCTTTCTTATTCTTTTTTCTAGCATTCTTGATATGTATGTCCATTCATTTTGCAGGTAGGACAATAATTTTTATGTAGGTTTCCTTCTTTGGATTTGTCATCTTGGATCTGCATTCATATGCCTTGTGTCCTTGCTTGTGACATTTATAACAATTACCAATGAAAGTAGATTGTGATTGAGGAATACCTTTCATTTTGTTTCTGCAAATGTTTGAGGTGTGGCTTGGTTTTCCATAGTGTTTGCATGATAGCTTCTTGGTCCTTGGAGTTGTATAAACATTCCTTTGATCTAATTGATTAGATGATTCTCCATTGTTGGTGTACCCTATTCCTATGTAGTTTTTGACTCTTCTTTGACCCTCAAGGAAATCAACCATTCTTTTATTGCTATCTTCAGCTTTCTTGATCAATTCATTGTGCTGATTTTGAATTTTGACTTCATGCTTTAGTTTCTCATTCTCTTCCTTTAGCTCACCGATAATCTGTATTCTTTTAATGAGTTCAGTATTTAATCTGTTTGCCTCTTGACTCATAAGAATAATCTGGTTGGTAATCTCATGGTGATGATCAGTAAGTATTTGAATCTCCGATTCTTTTTATTGTAGTTTCTCAGTGATTTTCCTTCTATCATCAATAGCCAATGTTTTCTCTGATTCATCTTTTCTTGAACCATTCATGACATCAATCATTTTTACCATCTGAGCCTCTTGACTGATTTGTAGCATTTTGATTTTTCTCTGTTATATGTAGATTGACTTCTTGTAGACTCGTGATCTCTTCTACTGGTGTATCTGAAGCTTTGCTTGTTGATGATTCAACATAGTTGAAGTAATCTGGTATCTCCTCTTCTTGATAATCTTTTTCATTAAGCCTTGTTGCCATGATCTTTCTTTCATCAAGCAACTTTCTCATGCTTACTCTTGCCTCTTTATATTGCTCATAGTAAATCTTAATTTGTAATTGCTCATTCTCAATAGTCTTGTCCAGTCTGTACTTTTCCATTGTGAGGATATTTTCTCTTAAGTCTTTAAGCTTTTCAAGAAAGAGACTTAGCTCTGATACCAATTGTTGGAATTATTGGAATGATGTACTGAGAGGGGAGGGGTGAATCAGTACCTCTAAATTTTTTTATGTG
>MU224892.1:78252-104432 GCA_018584345.1 Thuja plicata
CCTTTGTGTCATCAGATTTGTATATTCCTATCTATCTATTCATCTTTCTATATGTATGTGAAATCATAATATAAGTTCTTTACATGTGTAAACATTCAAGAAACATTCATGAAAACAAATAACACATGATATGATATCGCAGAAAACTCCTGTTAGGAAGTAAAAATTGTGGTGGGGATGTCTACCCACAAAACTTCACTATCTGTAGATAAAAAGGGAGCCAATAAAGGCTTACAATTGATCACTTCTGATGATCTACCCTGTTAAGAGTATTAGAGTGGAGACCTGTTAGGATCTACTTCATTTGAAGCTTTAGCAACACTGTTAGGTGTGCACTCTGTTAAGAGATTTATCAATGAACTGTTAATTCCACCTTCTACAAAAGGATTTTAGTTGTGATTCACTTGTTAGAATGCAACTACAATATAAATGTTGATCTGATAGTAAATGCAATCTCTAATTACTGATAACAAATCATGTAAAGCTTACAATGTAAATGTAATCACCTTGAGTGATACCTTGTCTCTGCTCATCGGGAGCCTTTCTGTGTTCTTGATAACTAATTCGATCTATTTCTGTACTTTGCATGAATTCTCTTCTGCTGTTTAGATACTCTTTGTGGCTGTTATCATTTATCAACTGATTACAAGTCTCATTAATTACAAATGATTGAACATCTATTTATACTAGTTTCTAGCTCTATTCTTGATTTACACTTTTCAAATTAACTCTAGATCCAAGATTTACAACTTGACCTTGATCTTTAGTTAGATATGTTTTAGATCCATTATGATGCTTTAAAACATTCACAATTTGTTTGATTGACTGTCGGTTTTGATGGTCGGGCTGCTCTATCAATTCTATCAATTTTGTACTCCGTCTGTGTCCCTTAATTGAACTATTCATTGGGTATGCCTTTTCTGCTCTGTCGGTGATGTTCTCAAAACTGTATCACAGTTTTGTACTCCGTCGGTGTCCCTTAATTGAACTATTCATCGGGTATGCCTTTTCTTCTTTGTCGGCGATGTTCTCAAAACTGTATTGTCGATAGAGGGTTTGACTCTTGATAATGTTCATCGGGCAATTCTATACTTAGCATTTTTACGATAGACATTGTCATCTCGTCGGGTGTGCTTGTTGTCTTCCGGTTATGCTTATACCGATGACCTTTATGATGTTTTTCCCTTTAAGTATACTAATGGAAAAACTTAATGTCATCAAATATTATTTTCATTGACACGTTAAAAGCCAGAGATGAGCGAGATTTTTAAATCTATTTTATTCTAGTTGTCTAAGAGAAATCTATGAGATAAAACTGAAGTAAAGCTTTAAAGAAAGAAAGGCGAGAATTGCGGATCATGCCAAGAACAAGAAAGTCAAGGACTTAGAAATGGTGAAATTATGTCTATAAAGAGACAAGATAATTCATTGTGAATTAGGGGTGAATAGAGAAGAGGATGCTGAAGAGAAACTGATGAAGAAAGAAGTTTTCATACAGTACTGATCAATTAAGCTAAAGAACAGAGCTAAAGATTTCTATGGACACCAAGGAACAAAGAAGCACAACGTCACCGAGAAGAAATAAGTGGAGCAAAGGTATTGAATAGAGAAATTGATCAGAAAGGTATTGTGAGCTTATTATAGATTTGAACATCTGCAAAGTATAGTTGTTTATATGAACATATCATATATTGTTTCAGTTTAACCATTGAATTAGAGAAGTCTCTTAATCGAGCAGGATCTGAAAAAATATTTTATATATTGAGATACATCCCAAGGAGTATCAAAAGGTTAATTAGTGAAAATAGTATAATGAAATGCCATATATCAAGTGATTAGCTGTTAGTGATAAATCCTTTAACAAGGTCACACTTAACAGTGTGTTTTTAACCTTTAACAGGGTTGGCTCTTCACCGAGCTCACTTCAGAAGAGTGAAAATTTTGGGTTACGGGTCTCAAGTGGTTTTTTACTTTAACAAGGTTTCCACATTAAAAATCCATGTGTCAAATGTGTTTATGAGTCATTGATTTCATGTTTTTCTTTACACATTACTAAAACATGATTGATTAGTATACACTAAGTAATTTACTGTATTTCGATAAATGATAGACTGCTATTCGGTAAAGATAAAGAATAAGGATTATTCGTGAACTTTGAGCAGTAGTTATTTGATGAGATTATTTCAAGGCATACATCTTGTAGGACTAAAGATAACTAGAGGCTTATAATTGTGGTAATAATTTTTTTGGGTTAATTTATTGGAATATTTTTGAGGCCACTGATTCACCCCCCTCTCTAAGTTATTCTAACAATTGATATCAGAGCTTGTGTGCTTAGAAGGAGGGTTTCAAGACCTAAGAAAAAGATCACAAGATGAGAAAGCAAGATGTGCCCAAGTTGAAAAAGGACAACTTTGCATCATGGAAAAGCAGGATAAGACTCTACTTATCAGGTATTGTAAATGATGTTACTCAATACTTGGATACTGAATATGTGTTTCCTACAAGACCTCACACACTTGAGCAATTAAGATAAAATCATGAGCACAATTCTATGATGATAGAACTTGCTTCATCACTCTCTGATGTTGAATTTGAAGATGTGAAAGCCTACAGCTCTGCAAAGAAAATGTGGGATACATTGAAGCTAGTACATGGAGGAGAAGCTAATGTACTAAGAGCTAAGGCATAAATCCTAAGAGGTAAATTTGATGACCTAAGAATGAAAGAAGGAGAAAATATCACTCAGTACAGCTGCAGAGTAAAAGAGGTCGTCAATGCTATTCGAGGAGTTGTAGGTGTACATGAAGAAGAAACAGTGGTAAGTAAAATCCTATGAACCTTACTGCCTATTTATGCTATTAGAGTATATGGAAATGAGAGCAGTAGAAAACAACAATGTCACTCTAGATAGTTTGGTTGATAGACTAATTTCATTTGAGATGAATAACTTTGATAACAGTGTCTTACTATCTATTGAGTCTGCATTCAAATCTTCTTTGAAAATAAGTCAAGTCATAAACACACTATGAGAAATGATAGTGAAAGTGATAGTGATGACCAAGATCTTGTTGATATTGAAGCACTTATGGCTAGAAGATTGCAGAGAGGAAAAGGTAGATACAAAGGTAAATTACCACTTGTATGTTTTAATTGTAAAGAGATTGGACACTTTTCTGCTAGATGTTCTAACAAAATAAAAGATGACAGAAGTAATGATAGATCATATGAAAAGAATTTTGATAGAAGTGATAATAGAGATTATCAAAGAAATAGACAATCTGATAGAAGAGATACCCGAGACTACAAGGACAAAGGGAAGAAAGCTTGTTACCTGGCTGAGAATAGGGCTGGAGAGACTGACACTGAATCTGATGAAGACATTGACATTGTATTTGTGACCATTGAGGATGATTCAGATGAAGAAGAAAGGTATGTTGAGACTTCACTCATATCTAAGGTTAGTAAGAATTATGTCTGTATTATAGATATTGGCTGCACTCACCACATGACCAGTGATAAACAAAAGTTTGAAACTTTTGATTATTATAATGACAAATTAGTAAGAATGGGTAATGACCCACCTTGTCCAGTTGAAGGTAACAGAACCATAATTTTGAATAAGATGATCAAATGTGAAAATGCATAATGGGTAAAAGGACTTAACTATAATCTATTGAGTGTTTCACAACTAAATAAAATAGGTCACCGAGTTGCGTTTCAGAGAAAAAAGGCAAAGATATTTAATGAATCAAGAAGGTTGATCAGAACTGGTGAACAGACAAAAGGTAACCTATTCTATCTTGATGACATTAACACCACTTGTTTAATGACTAGAAACGAAGATATATGGTTGTGGCATAAAATATTATGTCACGTGAATTTTGACAACCTGATTAAGATAAGCAATAAAAGGAAAGTAAGAGGCTTACCGAGGATGTCAAAGCCCAAGCATATCATATGTAAGAATTGTCAAAAAGGAAAAATGAAAAAGCCTAGTTTTAAGAGAAAAACCCATACATCTAATGCTTTTCTAGAATTAGTCCATACTGATCTATGTGGACCAATGAGGATAAAGAGGTACTATGGTGATATATATTTCATTTTCTTTGTTGATGATTATTCTAGAATGATGACAGTTATGTTCTTAAAATAAAAATTAGAAGAATTCAAGATGTTTAAATGGCATAACACTATTGTAGAAAAACAAAGTGGTAAGGAGCTAAAATGCTTAAGATCAGATAGAGGAGGATAATTTTTTTTTGATGAATTCACTAACTTTTGCAATGAGCATGGAGTTAAAAGACAAGTTTCTGCACCAAGAACACCACAAAAAAATGGGATTGCTGAAAGGAGAAACATATCCATTGTTGATTGTGCAAGAACACCGATGATTGAGAAAAGCATCACTCAAAAATTATGGAGGGAAGCTGTTGGTACTGCTGTCTACACATTGAACATAGTACAAGTGAATAAAGACACCAAGAAGGCACCCTATGAGCTCTGGTATGGTAACACACCCAATGTACATTACTTCAGAATCTTTGGAAGTCAGTGTTATATTTTGAAAGAAGATAGAAATGGAAAGCTTGACTCCAAAAGTGAAGAAGGAATCTTTCTAGGGTATTCTACCAAGAGAAAGGCATATAAATGTCTTAACAAGTCCTCTAACAAAATCATTGAAAGTGAAAATGTCAGAATAGATGAATATGCAGAGAAAAATGATGAGGAAAGAAAAAAAGAACCAAAAGACTAAAAAAGGTTTGATTACACTGAAGAACCTGACACTCTACCTGAGCAACAGTGTATCTCTCTTGATCAACAAAAAATTACACCCGAGCATCAGGCTGCAAATACCGAAAATTAGGAAAATGATGTTCCGAGCGATGAAGACCAGAATGAAGGTCAAGATGATGATCAGAATGACGAAAATAGAGATGAACCAATACTTTCCAAGTATGTCATAAGACATCATCCACAAAACCCGATCATAGGAGACAAGAAGGCTGGAATGAGACCTAGAAGTAAGTCACTAAACACTAGATGTTTAATTTGTGATTTTGAGCCTAAATCTGTTAATACTGCACTTGAAAATGAAGAATGGGTCAGTGCTATGAATGAAGAAATAGAATAGATTGAGAAGAATAGAACATGGACATTTGTACCTAGAACGGATGAAAAGAATTCCATCGGTACCAAATGGATATTCAGAAACAAGCTGAATGAGAATGGAGAAGTCACAAGGAATAAAGCAAGATTTGTATGCAAGGGGTATGCATAAGAAGAAGGTATTGAATATGGAGAAACCTTTGCACCCATTGCTTGAATATAAGGAGTAAGAATTTTAATTTCTTATGTTGCATTCAAAGGGTTCAAGGTATACCAAATGGATGTCAAATCTGCAATCCTAAATGGAATACTAGAAGAAGAGGTATACAATTAAAAACCAGAAGGGTTTGTTGATCCTAACAAGAGAAACATGGTTTTTAGACTACACAAAGCCTTGTATGGATTGAATCAAGCACCTAGAGCCTTGTATGAAAGACTTCACTCCTATCTCTGAAGCATTGGATTTGCAAGAACAAGTGAAAATATCAATTTGTATTTAAAAGAAGATACTGATGATAATATTCAGATTGCTAAAATATTTATTGATGATATCATATTTGGGGGTAATGATTTGTTATGTAAACATTTTTCTAATAAAATGAGCAAAGAGTTTGAGATGTCAATGTCTGGGGAGATCAAATTGTTTTTTGGTCTACAGATTCTTCAACAGGATGCAGACATATATATCACACAATCCAAATACATCAAGGAAGTGTTGAAGATATTCAAGATGGAAGATTCCAAGCCAGTTGAAACACCTATGGCAACTGGATGCAAGGTGACAAATCAAATGAGGTAAATCAGACCTTGTATAGATCAATGATTGGAAAACTAATGTATGTTGTTCATGCTAGACCATATATAGCACATGCAGTTGGAATAGTTGCAAGATTCTCTGCTAATCCCAAAGAATCACACATGAGTGCTATCAAGAGAATTCTGAGATATATAAAGAACACTGAGGACTATGGCTTATGGTATAAAAGAGAAGGAAAATTTGAGCTTCAAGTCTATATAGATGTTGATTGGGCTGGAAACTTAGATGATAGAAAGAGCACAACTAGAATAACATTCTTCATGGGTGATAGACTTGTCACATGGATCAGTAAGAAGCAAGGATGCATATCACAATCTACTGCAGAAGCATAATATGTGTTTGCTGCTGTAAACTACTCTAACATTGCATGGATCAAACAATTACTAGAAGGTATGAATATGAAAATTCTTGAACCAATGATTATCTATTGTGATAATACCAGTGCAGGAAACATTTCTAAGAATCCCATCATGCATGCTAAGACTAAGCATATTGCTATCAAGTATCATTACTTAAGAGAACAAGTGCAAGAGAAAGAGGCAATACTAGAATATGTTCAATCCAAGGAACAATTAGCTAACATATTCACAAAGCCATTGTGTAAAGATACATTTGAGTACCTGAGAAAGAGACAGACAATACTAGAATATGTTCAATCCAAGGAACAATTAGCTAACATATTCACAAAGCCATTGTGTAAAGATACATTTGAGTACCTGAGAAAGAGACTAGGGGTTAATTTATTGGAATATTTTTCCATTGATAAACCCCCCCTCTTAGTTATTCTAACACAGGTTTCATCTCAGGAAGATCTATTTTGGATGGAGTTATCAAATCTCAAGAAGAAATACATTCAATTCAAATAAAAAAGAAGCCCAATATGCTCATAAAGATAGACATCAAGAAAAAATATGATAAAGTGGATTAGAGATTTCTATCAAAATATTTGGAAAGATTTGGATTTTCCAAAGCGTGAATAAATTAGATTTTTTACTGCATCTCTTCTCCTAGATTCTCTATTCTTATTAATGGATCTTCATTTGGTTTCTTCGAGAGTTCTAGGGGGAAAAAGACAAGGAGACCCATTTTCCCCTTTCCTTTTCATAATCATGGATGAAGCTCTTGGGAGGAGGATTGAAAGACTTCAAAATTAGGGTATCCTAAAGGGGGTGGAAATCACTTCTTTGGTTAGAGCAGTCACTCACCCATAATTTTCAGATGATACCCTTTTATTTGGAAACAAAACTAAAGAGGAAGCCTTGCAATTGAAAAAGGTTCTACAATGTTATGTTGATGCTTCGAGAAAAGTAGTAAACAAAGAGTAATATCACATTTTCTTCTTTTTCATTAAGAAAAAGACTCAAATTTATAAATTTTGTATTCTTTGGGATTCAAGGAAGGCAGCCTCCCTTGCACCTGCTTGGAAATTCTGGTTGGCAAATCTTTGAGATCCACCTCAGTTTGGAAATTTATTGGGGAGAAATTAGACATGAAAATGGAGTCCTAGAAATCAAAATGGCTCTCTTGGGCAAGGAGGATAATAATTCTCAAGGCAACTCTTTCAGCCATTCCTATCTGTCCGATGTCTTGCATTTCACAATCTTTGAGAGTACACTTTGAGATGGTTAGAAAATTCTTTTGGTAGGGGAAAAACATCAAAAAAAACATTTACCCTTATATCCTAGGATAAAATATACAATCTAGTGGAACTAGGTGGAACATGAATCAAGAACCAAATGCATCAAAATCAGGCCCTAAGAGCAACATTATTTTGGAAAATTCACTTTGAATGTCAAAGGAAATGGGTCATGATTATAAAAGGGATGACTCTTGGGGTGGCTACCCAATCATCAGTAAGTTAATGGATGATGATAGAATCAGAGATATATGGACCCAGAAGTGGGGGGTTTATGTTAAGGATTATATATCAGTCCCCATTCCAAATCTGACCGGCAACTAGAAATGGAAGAGATTTGAAAATATAGGATTATCTCGACAGAACATTGTAGACATTAAACTCATTCTAAAAGACAGATTTTTTGTTCTTCAACAAGGCAAAGATGAATCAATTTTGAATGATTGTAAATTAAGAAAATATACTGTGAAAGAAGGATATAAGATAGTGTTGGTGAACATATTTGTCTTCATGCTAAATGATATCTAATTGACCCTACACCTTCTCTTAAAGACAAACCATTCACAACAGTTGGGTAAGCATATAGTTATTGCTTCCCTCTAAATTTTATGAGGTACATCTCCCTGTCATAAATATTCAAGTAATTTATGAATAAACTACACATATATGTACTTTTAACCCAAAAGTACTCAAGGATCTCTCATATATCCCTTGGTATAGAGGTAACTTCAGAAATCAAATACAAGATCAGAAAAGGTTCAAAGAAAACACTGTTCTTCCAACTTTCTAGAATTAATTGCTCATTTTTAAAGATAACATGAATCACATGAAAATTTTTATTATCACGACACCGATAATAAGTAACACAAAAATAATGATATATCAATCCACAAAGTAATTGACACACCACAAGTTTGAACTCAAATATTTAAACTGGAACCTTGCATTAATATATGTGTACTGTAAAGATCAAAGTCTAAAACAAATATTCAGATCACTATTGCTTTCCACTTAATTCTTCAAAAAAAATCTAAAAATTCTTAGTACCGAAAGATAAAACTATATAATCAAAAATTTCTAACCCTTAAAAGTCTTATGCTCCAGCATAAATAGTTTTACAGTTTGGGTGACCTCCTTGGAAACTTAGCCTCTCAGATTGTCGACAAAGAAAAATAGATATGAACCAGTAAATAGACACAGCAAAAATTCTAAGACAGTTGTCCCTTATCAAAATAACTAAACAACAAACAACCACTTTGTTTCCTCAATCATTTGTTCTTTGACATGGCATCTTTCACTAACCTCCAACTCCTAAAAGTGCTCACCAATTCCTGCGTCGGATGAGAGTGCAAGCTCTTCAATCCCGATAAAATTTCTCAGCAAACATCCTTCTCCCATTTGAGCTCCTTGATTCTCTCTGCTTGCTTAGGTAGTTTCCCTCTGTTTAGGTACAACATCGATTCCACATTCGCTACCTTGGTAAAATCTTGGGTTGTGGGATCTTCACTCTCTTTGATGGCGTACATGGAAGCTTAGAAAGTCTTTATGATAGTGTCTGAATCTAGGTTCCCCTCATCAAACTAAAGAATTCTTGATGGATTCTCTACCTTGATGTCCTTCAGTGCTTCCTCATGCATTTCTTTTACTTCCTTCCCTATGACATGTACACTCAGGATTGCAGTTTTAAACAGTGAGCCTTTCCATCCCATATTTTTCTTTAGTATGAATAACATACATGGATCTACTCACTTCATCGGGTTCTCTAATAAAAAATTTTCTACCCGATTTTCTTCCACCTCTTGAACTTGAGATACAACAACTGCACATTTAGCCTCGTCTGATTCTCATACTGGTATCAAATTTTAGATTTCGCTGAGTAGTGCTTCTCCTTCTGTATATGTAACAAAAAATTCTTGTATGAATTTTGTTCCTTCTTTTATGATACCATCGATCAAGTTATTCATTGCTTCTATTAAAGCCCTATCCAGTTGCATCTACTTTTGTAACTGCTTGCTATCTGAAGAATTAGGATCAAAAGACTGTGGAGCTCAAGCCAAAGGTAATGCCCCCACATTTCCCGGAGAACTGAGGAACTCAACCATGATTATTACCAGCTTCTTAAGTTCTCTCTTGTCTTGACCATCTTTTTGGGATTGGGTAAGCATATGATCAACTAAGAACTTAAACAGATGATCTCTCGTGTCACGGTTCAAAACTCCCAACTCCATTTTTGTGATTTCAAAATCCTCTACCTCAGGCTCTTGAATTCCTTCCTTCTATTTATATGTTGCGATCTCCATGGTTACCTTTGCCATGACAGGGTTTGTGCTCAGCCTTACATTATTTTTGACTGTTTTGGCCTGTGGAGTATGGATTGCATACTTAGTAACTATATCTTTAACAGGCAGGGAAACTGGCTTCAGGTTGTGCTTTCTATTTACTAAATCAGACATCCAAGGGGAACTGAACCATAAATTAATCTGTTATCTACTATCTTAGCAAGTGTCACATGTTCTTGTTGAGCATCATTTTTACCTCCAGACAATCCCTGGTCTTTCTTCTGCTCTTCTAGCATGAGAGAGATATCTTCATCATTTGTCTCAATATCTATGAAGCTCGAATCTTGTGAAGAAATTTGGGTATGGGCTTGTGATCTAGTTCTTGACCTCGTCCAAGGTGTAGTGGGATGTTCACTTGTAGCCTCCTTCTTCTTAGACAAAGGAATACCACCTATATCATTGATCAAAAGGGAGACATTATAGGCATTGGGTGATAATCGAATTGGGACAAGATTTATATCAATTCTTTTAAATGGTGTTTCCTTTGTTCTTCTTTGTCTCTTCACTTCCAACCAGTCATCCGTAAACTCTAAGATAGACCTGGCCCTCAATTTTATGTCATCCTCTTCTTCTCTAGTTAAATTTATCTCTAACAGAATTACTTTATCTGAACTTTCATAAGAAGGTTCAACAATCTTAGAATTGTCTTCATCTACGCCTTAAGTGTTGAATTTCAACTGTAATTCTTTTATTTGAGGTATTTACGATCTAGAATTATCCCTTTTTTCTACCTCTTTTTCATCATTATAATCTTCACACAAATCTTCAATGTGTGGATTTGGTTTCATTTGATTTCCCAGGCCTAAGGTTTGTCTTGCAAAACCTTTATTGTCAAACCTCTTCTTTCTCCATAAAATTGCATTTTAAAATTCAATAGATCGCTCCCCACCACTGAGGCATCAATCATACTCTTAAAAGTTAAATCCCAATTTGAATAGAAGCATAGAATCCCATTTTTCTTCTGGGACATTTTTTTAATCACCGTGAATAACTGCCTACATATTTATCTAAGATAAAGCAATCAAAGGTAAACCTTGGCATCTTGAGAGGTTCTTCATCAAATCCTCGTACTCTGACATACATGAACTATAGAAACTGAATGTAAAGTCTACCATATCTTTGGATCATCTTTTGTGTATCTAGGGAGATTATCTTCCCTAAGGTCCTGGCTAAGTTGGAGCATAGATTCCCAAAGAATACATCATGCACTCTACGAAAATTCTCCAACACTATTCTTAGCAAAGGGAAATATTCATAAATATTTATCTCTTCACTCCATGGTTCACGAGGAATCCCAACAAGTTCTTGGGTACATGCTAGGAAGTATATCAAATATGAGGACATATAAAACTCCTTCCTAGTCATTTTTGTTTTTTTGAGTTGATCCCTCATTGAACTGGAAATTACCTCAGCCCATCCAGGTATTGTTTCCCATCTAGAATGATTTTGTTAGAGTAGTCATATTATAGCTAATAATTAAATCATTTAATTATTAGTCTATTATACTCTACGCTTAAGTTAAACTTAGGCTTCTCTTTTAGGGTTTTCCCTTTAGGGTTTTGGTATCCTTTTATAAGGATTCACGGCTTTGCATTTCTTTAAGAAGATTATATTGTATTCATTTTTGTTGATAATAGAAATTTATTCTTTCAACATGGATATCATGTCTCTGGCTTTTTGGCCACCATAGCTTTCTCTTCTTCTGTCTGTATCTTGCTTCTTCCATGTGACAGGTTTGCATGCAGGTGTTCTTGGGAGATTAGCTTTTAGCCTAATCCAACATGGTATCAGAGCTCTCCTGCTGCTCGCTGTTCTAGTTTTTTTGAAGCAAGCTCTTCGCAGTACGGGGGTTTGAAGCTTTCAGTTTATCTCTGGTATTTTTTATTGGATCCGGGGGGCCTTTATTTTTTGGAGCACTTTGGACCAAAACCGACCTTACGTTTGCATTCGAAAGGCCCAAAAACCCCAAGATCCATATAAAACACATCTGATTTGGACACCGGAGCGTCTGAGAAATTTTTTTTGGCCCTTTAGGGTCGTATGGGCACATTTTTCAATGCAAAAATTCAAAAAAAAATAATGTTTTAATTGTTTTTTTACGTAGTCGGTGTTTTTTAGGGCACACCACCACCGCGTTGCCTGCGCGCCACCCGCGCACCACCCTTGGCCCCCACGCTGCCCCTGCGGCCACCGCGCCGCCACCAGCCTCCGGCTCCTTTGGCACCGCCGCCCTCCACGGCCCCTGCCACCGCCGCCCTCCACAGCTCCCACCGTCCGACCCACCACCACTCCGCCCTCTACATTCAGCGACCCTGTCGCCTCGCCCCTCAACTCGGCTCCGCCACCCGCAGCGCCGCCTAGTGGTTTTTAGCGCTGCGGGCCCCTTGTAGCCCTGCGACTGGTCATATGGATGACTAGGGGCTCGCCCCCAGCCCCCTACATGCGCCATGCACCTAGAGGCCTATTTTTTTCAGCCTCAGGAGCTTAAAGCCTGATTTTGTGGCCTTTCTGACCCTCTTGGACTATTTTTTCTCTATCTTGAGCATACGGTGGTCTTTTTCTGACTTCCATATACTGTCGGAAAGCTCTTTCTGAGAAATTTCCAATGATGGAGGTTGGGGTTTTAGGTTCTCCTATTTTGATAATGTTTTTTGATTTTAAAGTCTGATGTTTGTTTTTTGCCTTTCAGGAGCCATATCTGGCTCATCCGAACTCTATTTTTGGCAAACCAGATATCGTCGGAAAGCTGGTTCAGTGAGATATTCAGTTGTAGGGGTATTTTTTCTAGATTTTGCTCCAGGTTCTCTCTCCTGTGAGTTTGACATCTTTCACACTCTGGCGGATTACTTGGGTTCTACAGGTCCTGGGATCTCTTCTTCTGATCTTCTGGCTCACTCTACTTTTTGAATTCTGAGCTTGTATGCATCTCTTCTATAGCATTCTTTATTCTGTAAATGCACTATGATAAAATTCCTACTTCTGTATTTCTGAGATTTTGAACACCTTGTGTGCGTTGTACTCGCACTCAGTTATAAAGTGCCATGGGGGGTTATGATGTTATACTATTTTGTGCTCATCCACCTTTGTCAAGTGAGTGTACCTTCCATGACATTAGCCCATGCTATGTGTCAATGACACTGCCCTTTATCCTATGCTTGTACTTCTGTTGCACTGTTGGTGGTCCTGATTCTTCTTTCTACAGATGTTTCTGGCATTGCATTTTAGTGTTCCTGTCACCTCTCCTTGTTCAGCATTATGGGGGGGTTCACCTATTGGTTCTATTGCTTCCTTGGTTTGATTGATCAGCTCTTCAAACTTTGTCTTCTCTACCTGGTCATGCATTTCAGTGGGGGTTCCAGCAGTTTCTTCTGATAGAGTTTACAGCTGCATGCTTCAGAGATGCTTCTTGCTCTTTCTTGTTCCTTTCTTTGGGACTTTCCCTAGATTGAAGGCTTAGTTTCCTTCATCTAGTTTATTTCTTGTACTTGGGTACCTGATCAGGCCTAGTTGCAAGGACCCATAGTTCCTTTCATGCATTTTGTTTTCATGCATCCTTTAGTCCTTAGTTGTTTAGCTTCTCCCTAAGTTACACTTAAGGGGGGGTGTTAGAGTAGTCATATTATAGCTAATAATTAAATCATTTAATTATTAGTCTATTATACTCTATGCTTAAGTTAAACTTAGGCTTCTCTTTTAGGGTTTTCCCTTTAGGGTTTTGGTATCCTTTTATAAGGATTCATCACTTTGCATTTCTTCAAGGAGATTATATTATATTCATTTTTGTTGATAATAGAAATTTATTCTTTCAACATGGATATCATGTCTCTGGCTTTTTGGCCGCTATAGCTTTCTCTTCTTCTGTCTGTATCTTCCATCTTCCATGTGACAGGTTTGCATGCAGGTGTTCTTGGGAGATTAGCTTTTAGCCTAATCCAACAGATTTCTATGTAATGATACATCAAATCTTCAAAGAGGATTACTTGAGAAAACCCCTTAACTCCATGCAAAAAGACTACTAAGTCATGGATATGTGATTTCATATCATCTTTAGTTAACAAATTGGGAAACCTAGAACCTCCTCTATAAAATGCCTTGGTCCATTAATGAGTGATATTGATGCGGTTCTTCTCAAGTCATTGCTAAAACTAATCGAAAGATTATGTCAAGACGAAACTAGAAAAGGCTTCATTGGGTAGATTGAATACTGACATGATTGTTTCTCTAGTTATTGATAAAAATTTTTGGCCATCATTTTTCAATATACATTTGGACCTTACATCATAATGGTTAATACATTGTTGAATAAGCTCAGGATTTACTATGGCAGGAGGAAAGACAAAAAATTGAAACAACTCGCTTGACATAATCTCTAGTGTATTCTCTATTTCCACACGGTATTTAAAACTATGAACCATCTTGTCTACCTCGACTCCCATTAAGTCAGTGTCCAAAGTTACTGGACCTTGACATTCTAAACTAACAGTATTACCAAATAAATGCATACTAGACTTCATCTTTCTCCCAGTTACAATACAAAACTCTGCATCCTTTCAAATTCAAAAAAATATGCAGAAGCACGAATAAAATAAAGGCTCTTGGTGTTTACCTGGAATCCGCTGCCTTAGAGAAACTTCCTATCTTTCATTTCCAAAACTTCACAATCTTTTCTTTTGAAATGAACAGACCAGGATGGTTTTCTTTAAAGAGATTCACATACCCGTGAAGTACGAAAACTATTTGAACATTAATTGAGATGTGATTTTTAGAGTGGGGCATGCATCATGATGTGACATTTTGCTACTGATATTCTTTGAAAAACTATCCATATCATCATTTATTCCCGTCTAATACCATCACTTCACTCTTAGTAGGAATTAATTCCATTAATTTGTGCTGCCAGATCAGACCATGTCTGTGGTTAACATATTCCTGAGGCATACCATACCATCATTGTAGTGATTACTTATCTGACACATCACATCACTTTTCATGTCGGTCGCCAATCCATTCCTTCGGCGCATTACTAATTTCTTTGAACTGCTTTGAAGTATTTTGAACCAAGGTTCAAAGAGGTTCAAAGTTGTTCATGGCTGCATCATGACTTATGAAAGGGTCCCACCTGTAATTACAATCATTAGATAAAAATAACTTGTTTGAACTATTTCAAACCAAGGTTCAAACAGGTTCTAAGTGGTTCACGATGACTCAAAGTTATGAACATTTGATGGGGGAAAACTGATCATTCAAAATAGACTTAAAACACTGCGATAGCTATCCCAAGGAGTAAATATGGACACAAAAAATAGACTGATGCAAACTTAAAGGATTCGAAGGATTGAGAAATAATTTAAATAAAAAAAAAGGGTCAAAGACACTTATACGAGGTGAATCATATAGACACTAACATTAGCTCTAATTAGGGGACTGCATGTCAAAGATATGCAGAGAACTTAGAGATCATTGGTTCCACAGACCAAAAAGAGGAAGGGAAAGAACTAGCACACACAGCTAAACCTAAATAAAGAGGGGAAAATACTAACTACTATGTACAAGAGGATTTTGATCATGATTACAAATTGAATAGCTTCAAGTCCTACCCATTATAAGTGAAAGGAAAATCAACACCATTTGGGTAGGACAATCAGAATACATTTGAACCAACTACTTCTGAAATTATAAATGGTTCTTTCCATAAAGATTCAAACTTCCTATGAGCCCCCTTTGGTTCCCTCCTCTTATCCCACAATAAGAATTCATCCCCTTCCATGGAATTATGGGTATGATCCCTCATATCAAAAAATTTCTTTACCTTCATCCAGTGTTCTATAATATGATCCACTAATTTACCTCTTCCCCCTTCCAATTTGTTCACGTACATGACTCGTTTCTCTAGGGAATTTTGAAAATATTGATCTTCAATCACATACTATAATTTTGTAGCAGACAATTCAAGAGGTAATGATACTTGTGCTCCTACTCCATACAATAGCTCAAAAGGAGCCATTCCTATATCTCTCTCAAGAGTAATATGATCGGCCCATGAAGCTTCATATATTTTTTATGCCAATCAGGAAGATTATCACTCATCAACTTTTTCATTACAGAAGCCAGATTCTTGTTGGTAGACTCCGTCTGACCATTCGCTTATGGGAAATAATCTGATGAGTGGGCCAAATATATTCCATGTTCATAACAGAACATTGATATTTCCTCTAAAGAGAAATAAGTAGCATTGTCTGCTACTGCCTTCTGTGTCACTCTGAATCTGACAAAAATATGGTTCATTAGAAAATCACAAACAACTTGAGAATTTGCCGTTTTAGTAGGGATCACTTCCACCCACTTTGTAAATTAGTCAGTGGCTATCAAGATGTACACAGGCCTTGCACTAGATGGTGGATTCGAGGGTCCTATAAAGTCTATTCCTCACTGCCTGAAAGGTTCATCTACTATCACTGGTTTGAGAGGAAGGGTTGCGAGTTGCGGGCGTCCTGCAAACAGTTTGCACTTCTCATAATTTTTGACATAGTAATATGCATCCTTAAACACCCCAGACCAATAGAAATGGTTCTAGAGGATTTTGAAGGTTGTGATGATGTAGTAAAAATTCCCACCACAAGCTTCATCATGGAATTCTCTTAATAACACTTTTTGTTGTTCAACATCTACACATCTGAGAAAAGTTCCATCAACACCTCTTTTATGCAACACAACTTGAGAAATCACATACTTGGATGCCTTTAGCCTCAGATTAAGCCTTTCTCAGGGACTCAAGTTTTTAGGGCATTCACCATATGTAAGGAAGTATGTTACATTTGAAAATCATGGATCATTTAAAATTACCAATAGAACCATAGGAGCTTCATTTGCTTCTTCTTCTAATGGCTTTCCATTTTCTGCTATCAATTTACACAGACCCTGTCCTCGTACCAAATTTGTTGGCTTAATGGTTAGGTCATATTCTTGATTTTTGGCTATCCATACTGCCCTCTTATTCATCCCTATCTCTTTTTGTATCAAAATGCCTTTCAAGTCTATCTCTGGAACATATACAGTAGAATGTGAATGTAATATGTAGTACCTGAATTGTTCTGCTGTGTTACTAGTGCAAAGGTGTGCTTTTCAAATTGAGAATATTTGAGCTCATATTTCTTCAATGGTATTCTCATGAAAGCAATGAGTGCCTCCTGCCCTTTGTCATCCTTATGTACATCAAAATGTTAGACAAAGTATGGTCTGATGCAAAATAGTAAATGATAAAATCATTTTTAAAATTAGTGCTTCTCAACACAAGGGCCTGAGATATAGCCACTTTCATGTCATTGAAATCTTGTCATCCTTCTTCATTCCAATTAAAAGGGTGTTTCTCACTCATCATATTTACCATGTGTTTGGTAATTTCTAAAAATTCTGGGACAAAATCTCTTAAGAAATGGACATCACCAAAGAAAGATTTCAATCTGCTTCTATTAGAGGGTATATTAAGTTGTTCGATCACTTTAACCCTATCAGGGTACTTTCTGATTCCTTTTTTCAAAACAATATTTCCTAATAGCTTGCCTTCTTCTATAAATAAAACTAAAATTTTCAGATTCAGAGATATACCATGACTTTTGCACCTCTGTAGCACAATTTCTAGGTCCTTTAGGTGATGCTTCCTTCTCTTCAAATAGATAGTTAGATCATCTAAATAGATCACAATGATTCTATTTTGTAGATCCCCAAAGGAAGCGTTCATCTCTCTCTGAAATGTAGCGCCAGTGTTAATCAAACCAAATGACATATGGTTGTATACAAAGGCACCCCATGGCATTATAAAGGTCATCTTGTGCTGATTTCCTTTCACAACGCTGATTTGATTATATCAAGAATATTCATCTAGCGTTGACATTTCTTCTGATCCTTATACAACCTAGAGAACATGTTCCATAACTAGTATTGCATAATTGTCTTTCAGACTGACCTGATTCAAATTTCAGAAATCAACATAGATCCTAATTTCACCATTTTTCTTTCTTACCAGGACTATATTGGTGATCCAAGTAGAATGATGGATGGGGTAAATAATTCTTTCCTGCAAATCTTTTCTACTTCTTTCAATATAATCTCAAATGCTTTTGGATTACAATTCCTATGCTTTTGGCAGAATGGTGAGGCATCAGGCGTCAAAGGAATATGATTTCTAAACTGACCATCTCTAAATTTCTTGAGGTCTTCATACCCCCAAGAAAAAATGTCTCTATACTCCTTCAACAACTACTTAAAATCATTTCTTTCTTCCTGGGAACATGTTTTACCTATTGAAATCCATTTAGGATCACCTTCATCCCCAATATCAAGCTTGTCATATTCCTTTGGGTTATGAGAGTGTGGCACCTTCTCTTTAACTGTGTTATCATCTTTCCTATGAAATAGGTGTTCAAGGGATACCATCCCCTTTGGAATCTTCTTCCCCTTTAGTTTAATTGTCTCATCATCCTCTGCAACACCTTCACAGACTTCTTTGCATTCACTGCTAGAACCTTCAAAATATATATTGGCAAAATTTTGAACACAACGAATGAAATATTTGAGCTGAGAATCATTGTCAAACACCTTCCAGTGATTTAAATTATCTGGTACTCTTGGTCTATAGATCATTTCTACCCTATAAGTATGCATTTTGAATTCAGGGTGTGGTAACAAGAGTGAAGCCGAAACTGCCAAAGAATCTTCCTTAGTGTCTTGACTTCGAGGTATGAACTCAATGGAAAAGGCTTCAAAAGACTCAAGTTCATCCCATACAAGGTTTCAGTAGTGCCTCAAATTTTATTATATTTATATATATATATATATATATATATATATATATGTATATATATATAATTTATATAGAAAAATGACCTCTTACTTGTTTCACGATCAGTTCTGCATCACCTTTTGTGATCAACTTCTTATACCTCTAGTCTTCACTTCCTCCAATCCTAGCAGCAAAGCTTAGTACTCAACCATGTTATTGGTATTTCTGAAATATAATTTGAAAGACAAAGGAATACACTCCCCAGTGGGAGGAATTAACACCACTCCAGCTCCCGATCCTAAACTTGAACAACTACTGTCAAATTCCATCTTCTATAACTCTTCCCCCTTTGAATCTTTGGTAACTAATTTATTTTATCTTTCATGGAGAATCACATAATTACCAAAGTGACATTCCTCATAAATGATTTGAGCTTTAGGATTATCAGAAGAAACCACAGTGTATTTGTTTTTAGGTTTCGATTCAAGTTTTATCTTTTTTCGGCCCACTGGGATAATCTGCTCTGACCAATCCATCTTTATATCACCTCCTATGTCTTTGCAAAATGTTCTACTGAGAAACATGTTGTAGCTAGCTGAGATGTATGCAACTAAAATTTTCAACTTCAATCATTTATTTGGAGATGCAGCGAGGACAACTTGTGCGTCTTTAACTTGACCCATCAGTGGCACTTGTTTATCGTCCATGTTTAAACACTTAGTTGGACCTTTATGAATAATTGTGAGTCTACTATAGCAATTTGTCTCCAATTATTTGTGCTTTGGTTTCTATGGCCTCTGAATTTACTTATAGGTATCAATTATGTAGAGAAATCACAAGCAATATCCTTAAATCTAAATTGGGAGATTTCATTCATGTAGCCTTTAAAATATAATTAAACAATCATTAAATGCCTTAATTTAAAATCTCATGTCAACATGACATTTCTCAACTTTTGCTACTTTTATTTGGTGCCATGTTATTTTAATCATTATCCTCCATGTCAGAGAAACTCAAATGTTCTCTTGTTGATTTCTCATATCACTTACTATCTCCTTTTAGTTTCTACTCTTGGTTGATCAAAGAGACTTATCAGCATCATGCCAACTTATATTTTGATTTTGAACAATTTACCTGATGTATGAGGGTTTCTTTTCATCATGAATTGTTGCCTTGTTGGTGCCTCAAATAGGTTTGGTAAAAATATTATGTCTCTTCAATGAGTGCCCTTTCTCCTTTGGATCCCTTACTTCATCAATAAGACAATAAAATGTCTTCTCAATAATTATATTTTGATATAACTCCGCATTTCATTGAGATACATTTTGGATCTCTTTGATCCCCTTATGTCTCTCCTATGAATATAAGATATATTCCATTTCATGGGAAATAAAATAAAATGTCTTCTTGACAATCTATATTTCAGTGTGACTTCGTCTTTTGATGAGACAACATTTTTTCCTTCTTTGACCATTGTTGTCCCTTTGATATGACCACTTTATCAATGAGATTTTTTTTGTTTCCTCTTGGTAATATCATATGATGTATCCTTATTCCTACAGAGGGATATATTATGGATCTCCTCAATAACTATCTTAGACAGAGATCATCACTATGACTTTGGAAATCAATTGCTCATAGGTCATCCGATGAGGCCAATGATATTTTTGATGAGATGGGCCTTTTTGATGAAATATATATATTTTTTCCTTTTTAAAGTGATCAATTTATTCACTTGTATTTCAAAGAGAGCCATCAAGTTGATAATATGAAAGAGATCAACTAAAAGGGGGGGGGTGAATTAGTTATTCCTAATCTTCAACTTCAAAACTTTCAAGCATAAAATCCTTATATCTATTTTGATTAATCCATGAAAGATAGAAGCATTCACAAATTAGAAACACATCCTCAATGCTTGAGACAAATTTTTTTTATCATGAAAATTATGTTAGGGGAAAACCCATTGTGGGGTTGATTACCCACAATAAGTAAATACCTTGTTAGAAGTATAAACTTATTACAATAATGTGGAATTCAAATGCATTCAAGCTCATTTTCTAGAGCTCATTTCTCAAATGAAAATCCTCAGGCTACAACCCTGAGGAAGGATCACTTCCTTACAAAAGATCACTACAATGATCTGAGGACTTTTTGAGCTATGAGTATGACATCTACCATATTTATGATATGGTTCCAATGTAGCACAATGCAGACCTTTGTTGAAATTTTTGTTGAACCACTTCTAATCACTACTAAATCAATATTTTCCTCTACTAGAAATCTCTAACATCTACACACATGATATGTATATCCACATCAAACACTAGATCTAATTTATATCATCAACCTTGACAAATAACAAGATTGACTACCACCTTTATTTCAACTTAAAATTACGTGCCAAAAATCATGGTTTAACTCCTCCCACCGCCAAACAATATCCATGATCCATAAAAACCACCTCAAGATAATAACTCCTCTAGATTTCATGCCTTGATCTTGTGCAACACGATTTACCAACCAAGTCATCCAAGAACACAAGAAAACAAGAAGAATATTATTGTTGAAGTTATTATTGATAACAAAAATATACCTTACAGATCTCTGAGGTATAAACCCTTTGAATTGGGAACACTTTAGTATGTCCCAAACATACTCCTTGATGTGCATCGAGAAATTCTAGATTGATTGTTCACACCGAACCTCTTTCTATCTCACTGTCAACTTTGTCTACCACACTGTATACCAATTTCCAACTTTGACTTCAAAACATACTCAAATCTTCATGCCAACCTCTTCAATGTGACATGGAACAATCCTAAAAACTACAACAAATAATTTAGCATCAAAGAATCAGACCTTGTAATCAATCCTACTGATATGTTGACATCATTGACAAAACATCAACTTACAACTTGCCAACAATCTCCTGATTTAGCATTGATGGAAACATATGATGTGAAAAATAAGTAATGCAATTAGAAACTGTAAGGTATAAATTTTACCAAAATGTAACATAAAGAATTTGGAATTATTGAAATGTTTTGTTTGTTTTGTGAAGAATTGATTATGTTACTAAAATGTAAGATATGAAAATGGGGAAGTGATTGATATGTAAATTGCTCTTTGAATTACCTAGATTGTATTAACCTTAATTGAGTTGAATTGATTAAGTGTTGCAATTGTGATTAAGAAGAAGATAAGATGTTTCTTTTTACCCTCAAATGCACAAATGGGAGATCCAAGTTAATCAACCCAAGAGAAGGGTTAATACACAAATGAATCAACTATTTGGAAAGGAGAATGACAAAGGAAATACCTTAAATTTTGTTAATTATATGTAAATAAATGATGTATAATGGTAATTGAAGAGATGGAAAAAATGCACTAACCTTGAAATATTGTAGATCAAAGAATGTTGTTTTCTAAGGTCTGTAGACAGTTTCTAGAAAAAATGACAGTTGATACCAAACCAAAACGCAGAGACGAACAAAACCCAGAAATCATTTTTTGTTCTTATTTTGTCTTCTAAAAAAGGTTGACCTTGACCCACAAATGTCAACCCTGACCCAATAATGTTGACCCTGACCTGGACAGATCCAAAAGTGACTTTGTTCACGGATCTTGAAAGTTTGCCGAAAAGGGTATCTAGATCTGGGCTCAAATCCACTGTTCTGTAGCTGTACCTGCAAGAAAAAGGAGATTGTTTTGTTGTGGGGGAGGGGTTTTCCTTGGTCAAACCCTAGTTTAGGAATTAACCTCAAATATATGTAATTGAAATTGCAGAAATAAACAAAGCAAATGCATAAATTCACCTTGCTTGAAAAATTCCTTGTGGCGGATTTGAATCCTTGAATCCACAAGTATGCTTCAAATGTAGAATGTAGAAAGGTAGGATGTCTTCAATCTCTTGCTAATGGATCTTCAACACCAAGTCTTGAATGGGTTCTTGAATTTGGAATAGGCTTGGAAGAAGGTGGATAGAGAGATCACAAAAAGGGCACCTTGTAGCTTCAATCCTTCAATTGCCTCCAATGGATCTCCTTCATGAAAATGGATACTTGAATGGATGAATGCTTGCTTGAAACCTTGCTTGATTGCTTGATCTCAATTAGGAATGCTTGATGTTTGATTAGAAGACTTAGCTTGCTTGATCATAGTTCTTCATGCTTAGAGAAAATGAGAGAGAAAGCTTCCCTTTTATATGAAATTAGGGCACAATCTTCCAAGGAGGCCTACATAGGAGAATTAAATCCCATTAAAACCTTTACCCCTAGGAGAGGACCTATATTAAATATAATTTTGGAATCAATGCATCGAAACCCGAAACAGCCGACCCAAAAATGGGAAATACTTTTTGCAAAGGCCGACCTCCCAAAACTGCAAGACCCCAGGATCTGAACCCTAGTTCAAGGTCGAGGTCGACCCTGACCTAGGTCAGGGTTGAGGTTGACATAGACCTAAAATTTTGACCTTGACCTTGAAGCTCAGAATCATTAGTCTGCCATTTAGAATGCAGAAATCAGGCCAAACAGGAGTGGAAAGAGGAATAGATCAGGGAGGAAGCCATGTCAAGATCAGGAACCCATTCAAGGTGCTTTCCATGACCCCATACCACTTACTTGGAAGGCTAAACATGTCTACAATGGAATTTATTCCATTTTCTAACTATACATTTAGCCCCCACTTTAGCAAGAGTATGAGCTCAACACAAACTCTTGGTAAAGGAGAATACATAGAAACGACAATCTTATCGAAACAAAAAGGGATAAAGAAACCCTCAAGCCCCCAAGGGACCTAAGTCTTTATCAACCCTAGGATCATGGTAAGAGAGACATCGCTTAGTTAAGTAGAGAGAGAGAGGGTGTGATTATCTCACCCAATGAGAACTTATGTCTCAATGTGAACCACACAAAAGTGTAACTGGAAAGATGGAATTGAACCACCTAGTGAATGTGGCTACTCACTAGTCAACCCATTAGGGAGATCCCTTCTTAAAGGGATCAAAGTATTTGTAATTTGAAAACTAGCTGGATCAAGAGATCCGTGTAAATTTAAACTGGAGGGATCCAGAGATCCTAAAAAAAATGTGTGTGACCATGCTTTAAGGATTAGTTTCTTTTAATCCAAAAAGGGAAAAGGTTTTTGTATCTTGAAAACTATTTTGAATGTGCGTGTGTGCGAAAAAGTGAGTAGAGTGTACTCCCCCACATTAAAGTCATTGCTAACACTTTAACAGGAGCAATGGTTTTAACAGAGACATAAACAACTCTACGGATTACGTTTCCACTGCGATATGCCCCCCAAAGGAAGACAAAACAAGGGAAATAAAACATAAACATACATAAGAACACAAAAGGGATCTACCTAATGTGGGGTCAGTATGATCATAAGATAGTACATATAATATTATTGCAAATGAATTGACATCATCCCCAAAGAAAGTATAACTACAATCACAAAGGAGGAAAGAAACTTAAGAATTACGAAGAGGAATCTTTTTGGACCACAACCTGGAGACCAAAAAGAATTAGTGCTACCATGTCGCAGATCCAAGCAGATTATACAAGGAAAATAGTTACAAACAATAGCACAATTACAACATAACATAAAACAACATATAGAAGAATGTAGATACATATAGAGGAATTGAAAAATAGTGGCGATTCTTTTATCACCTTATAACAACAGAGTAATAAGGATCATATAAAAGAATCTAACAAACATTTAAAAACAAATTACGGGGGAGCACATTACAACATATAAATACACAACAGGCTACCACAAAGGATAAGCCAATCTAGCATGTTGTCAACCTTCCCCGTCTTGGCTTATGTTATTTAGGGTAGATGGGAAACTCGCAAGAGGGACTATATCCAATATAGTAGGAATGATAGCCAGTTCCAAACAAGGGTCCTCTTGAGAATCACAATGTTCAATACTAGGTGTAATTGTTAATTTAGTTGAAAGCATATGAGGTAAATCATTATCAATATCAACAGTCTCATATTCATCACTAAGATCAATAGGATCATTGAGAGTGTCCTCCTCATCAAGGTTGATTAAAATAGGATCCAAGATGCGAATAGGATCATCATACTCATTAGTCTTAACATTATGAATATTAGCATCCAATGCATTAGGCATAGGTTGATCGGAGGTAGGTAATGAATTTTGGATCATAGAATTAGCATGGGCTCTAGCATTAGCTCTACGCTTCTTACGACGTTCATTAGTAGATTTATTACATTTAACCTTATTTGGCACATGTTGAGAACTAGGAGGAATAACAACAGGTTCCTTCACTGGTTCTTTAGGAGAATTCTCAATAGGTTGTAATGGAAGAGTAGGAATTTGATCAATTTTATTAGTAGCAATAGATAAAGGAGGTGTTGCAGGAGTAGGAAAAAGACCATGGTTGGAATCAATCTGAGTCATACTTAACTCAGCAATTTTATGATGTTTGTAAGCTTGATATGAGTGAAAGAGATGATCAGGTCGAGAAGGACATGAATTAGGTAGTGAAGGCCAAAGAAATTTGACAGTAGCGCAATCTCTAGGCCTAGAAGGTTGAAACAAACTATGATTAATCATTTTGAATTCTCCATTATGAATGAACTTAAGACATTTATGAATGGGAGAAGCAATAGCATGCATAGAAATTATCCAAGGTAAACCAAATTTGATTTGAAATTGATCAGAAGTAGGAATAATGATGAAAGTAGACTCTATAACTTTACCACAAAGTTCAGTAGGTAAATTAATAGAACCAAGTGCAGGATAAAGAAAGCCATTACAAGTTTGGATCCATGCCTCAGATGAGTCATAAAAATCACGTTGTAATCCTTTTATGAAAATATTTTCCTTAGTAATGACATTGATTAAAGATGTGGGATCAACTAGACAACCACGGGTAGGTATCTTAGCAATCCTAGCATAGATATAAAGGGGACCATCGGGAGCCTTAATTGTTTCAAAATCATCAACGGGAATTGAAAGTTCCCTAGGCCGCTTAACCTTAGTTTATTTTTTAGTTTTAGGTGGAATTGGAAGTTGAAGTGGAGGTGGAGGATCTTGAACAATAAGGTGAGATGGCGCAACACTCTCCACATTATTAACAATATTATTATGATCATCCATCTTTGAATAAAAAACAATGTCTACAAAAGATGGTTGAGCTATAGTAGTAGTATCATGTGTAGGTAAAGGATTGGTATAGATTTGAAGGTTTTGATTAGGAGGAGAAACAAATTTATTTCTATTACGATCAAAATTATCAATAGATAAAGCTTTAGAATCAATCAGATCTTAAATCTTATGCTTTAGAGAGTAACATTTTTCAGTGTCATGGCCATTCTGGCGATGGTATTGGTAGAAAGCTTGAGAATCAAAGGATTTTGAAGCTATCATGGTAGGAAGGAGAGGTCGAATAGGAGGCAAAGTAATCATGCTAGCACTTAACAACCTATTCATTATAGAATGTAAAGTTTCAGAGAGAGG
>MU224892.1:106225-148248 GCA_018584345.1 Thuja plicata
TATTAACCTTAATTGAGTTGAATTGATTAAGTGTTGCAATTGTGATTAAGAAGAAGATAAGATGTTCCTTTTTACCCTCAAATGCACAAATGGGAGATCCAAGTTAATCAACCCAAGAGAAGGGTTATTACACAAATGAATCAACTATTTGGAAAGGAGAATGACAAAGGAAATACCTTAAATTCTGTTAATTAAATGTATAGAAATAATGTATAATGGTAATTGAAGAGATGGGAAAAATGCACTAACCTTGAAATATTGTAGATCAATGAATGCTATTTTCTGAGGTCTGTAGACAATTTCTGGAAAAATTGACAGTTGATACCGAACCAAAATGCAGAGATGAACAAAACCCATAAATCATTTTCCATTCTGATGTTGTCTTCTAAAAAAGGTCGACCTTGACCCACAAATGTAAACCCTGACCCAATAATGTCGACCCTAACCTACACAGATCTGAAAGTGACTTTGTTTGCGGATCCTGAAAGTTTGCTGAAAAGGGAATCCAGATCTGGGCTCAAATCCACTGTTCTATACCTGTACCTGCAAGAAAAAGGAGATTATTTTGTTCTGGGGGACGGGTTTTCCTTGGTCAAACCCCGGTTTAGGAATTAACCTCAAATATATGTAATTGAAATTGCAGAAATAAACAAAGCAAATGCATAAATTCACCTTGCTTGAAAAAGTCCTTGTGGCGGATTTGAATCCTTGAATCCACAAGTATGCTTCAAATGTAGAATATAGAAAGGTAGGATGTCTTCAATATCTTGCTAATGGATCTCCAACACCAAGTCTTGAATGGGTTCTTGAATTTGGAATAGGCTTGGAAGAAGGTGGATGGAGAGATCACAAAAAGGGCACCTTGTAGCTTCGATCCTTCAATTGCCTCCAATGGATCTCCTTCATGAAAATGGATACTTGAATGGATGAATGCTTGCTTGAAACCTTTCTTTATTGCTTGATCTCAATTAGGAATGCTTGATGTTTGATTAGAAGACTTAGCTTTCTTGATCATAGTTCTTCACGCTTAGAGAAAATGAGAGAGAGAAAGATTCCCTTTTATATGAAATTAGGGCACAATCTTCCAAGGAGGCCTACATAGGAGAATTAAATCCCATTAAATCCTTTAACCCTAGGAGAGGACCTATATTAAATATAATTTTGAAATCAATGCTTCGGAACCCAAAACAACTGACCCAAAAGCAGGAAATACTTTTTGCAAAGGCCGACCTCCCAAAACTTCAAGACCCCAAGATTTGAACCCTGGGTCAAGGTCAATATAGACCTAAAATGTCAAGCTTGACCCTGAAGCCCAGAATCATCAGTCTGCCATTCAGAATGCAGAAATTAGGCCAAACAGGAGTGGAAAGAGGAACAGATCAGGGAGGAAGCCATGTCAAGATCAGAAACCCATTCAAGGTGCTTTCCATGACCCTAGACCACTTACTCGGAAGGATAAACATGTCTACAATGGAAGTGCTTCCATTTTCTGACTATACAAAAACCAACAATCTCCCTCCTAGAAAGATAATCAGCAGTACTACCAACAATATCCATAGTTATCTTTTAGAGTCTCTTGAACTCACTTCCTTCAGGATCTCTCTATCTTTTCTCCCCCTAGTAAAAAGGTTCTCATGGATCCAATACAATTACATACTCTTATCACCATCTACTACATTCATATCCTTAATTGAATCTCTTTCTTATGTGCAATTATATATGTTGTTTTTCACATGCTTCTCTCCCACTTTGACATCAATGACAAAGGTATAACCACCTTTGTCTTTGAATTAATCTTCTTCTCTCCTTGAGACTAATAAAAAAATTTACTATTTACTACTACTCCCCCTTAGTAGAAACCTCCTCACATCAATCCAATTTAAAAGATAAAACTTTTAGTTCACTGGATTGATGCACTTACCTACATCTTTTTGTTCTGATTAGGAGGGGCAATTAGCCCAAACTTTCCTCTTAGATACTCAAAATTATCCTTGGGAAATGGATTGGTAAAGATACCAACAATCTGTTCCTTAGTAGGTATGTACTCCAATATTACATCTTTCTCATTTACCTTTTCTTCCAGAATATGGAACTTGACTGAGATATGATTTGTCATTGAGTGTTGTGCTTGATTCTTTGAAATATTAATGACACTTGAATTATCACAATATATGACAATTGGCTCATGAAGAACAATTATGATATCAAACAACATTTTTTACATCCATACTACCTGGGTACAATTAATAGCAGCAGTAACATATTTTGCCTCTATAGTGGATTGTGAAATACAATTTTTTTCTTTCTCATCCAATTAACCAACCTACCTCGCAAGAAGAATGTGCCACCACTTGTGCTCTTCCTATCATCAACATCTCCAGCCTAATCCACATTTGTATATGAACACAAAGTAAAGTCTTCTCTTTTAGGATACCATATCCCAAAGTCCATTGTTCCTTTCAAGTACCTGAATATCCTTTTAAAAATAACTTCATGATTTTTCTTTGGATCTGCTTGTAATATTGCTACTATAAACACTATATTCACTATATCTAGTCTAGTATGAGTCAAATACACCAAGCCACCAATTATTGATCTATATCGGGATTGATTTTCCTTAGGGGACTCATCATCCTTTGTTAACTTACACTCGGTCACCATTGGTGTACCCACTGGTTTTGCATCATTAAATCCAAACTTCTTAAGTAACTCCTTCACATACTTGGTTTGTAATACAAATATCCCTTCTTCTGACTGAATAATTTGCAAACCCAAGAGGAATTTCATTTCTCCTATCATGGACATTTCAAACTCATTTTGCATTTATATAGAAAAATCTTGACTTAGCTTATCACTACCCCAAAGATAATGTCATCAAAAAATAATTCAATAATTAAAATTTCCTCTTTTTCAATCTTGAAATACAAATTACTGTCAACATTACCTTTGTTGAATCCAAGTTTCATCATATATTTTTCCAACCTTGAGTACCAATCTCTAGGAACTTTCGTTAGCCCATATAGTGTTATCTTCAACTGACACACCATGTCTGGTAGATAAGTTCTTATCCTTATAACCTAATTTCTCTTTTAGCTCACAATGCCTAAGTTTTTTCCCTTGGTCGAGTCTTTAATCTAAATCTTAAGTCATGGCTTTTGTGATTTTCTGAACTTTTCGCTCTCTTTTCTCATTTCCTAATTTTTTCGTGGAGTTATGAGTTATCAAAATTTCCTAATCTCCTGACTTGCCTCGTTTTAGTCATTTGATCAAAAGTTTCCAAAAGTCCAAAAACCTCGATCACTACTTCTAAACTTCAATTTTTTTCCTGATTGAATGACTATTGAGGTCCCACCTAGGTTTCTAAGCATCATCACCTTGTGAAGTCATGTACGAACTAAGATTTTTATCTCATGTAAGCAGGAACAAGCAGATTAATGCACCATTTTTGAGGAATGAAGTAAGGAAATATTAAATGCATGAAATATCAGGGATAAGTGCATGAATGAGGTTATGAATGACTTTGTGAAATAATCTCTTATTTTCACTTGATCTTTCTTGCATTGTGCTTTGTGGTTTGCACTCATGTAGAGTGGAATGCAAAATCATTGGGAGGGCCTAAGGGATATCGAGGTTCACCCTAACATTGATAGGGTCTTAAAAAATATTGAGCAAGGTGACAAAACTCTATTGCAAGATAAAATTCTCCATAGTGGATTGGAACATGCAAGATTTTTTCTATTTTCCACATGCTATGTTGACTTGTTAATTGCATTTTCAAAAATGTATAATCTGGGTACATAGGAAATTCAAGCCGAAGGCAGAAAGGTAATTGCCTGAACTACTCCCGAGAAAATTTCATGTGTAGTGTGTGTACAGAAGGAGAAGTTCTTGATAATATGTATGTGGCCATGGGAGAGGAATACTTCAAATCCCATGAAAATTGGTGAAAAAATTCCATAGCTAAATCGTGGCTAAAATCTAAAAAAGGAGGTAAGTCCCGATTGCCCTTCAAGCTTAAAAGAGTACATTTGAAGGATGAAATTTTAGAAATTATTGCTTTGTTCCAACGAGTGGTGGGAAGTTCTCATTCTAACACTTTTGAATTCTGGATGTGTCAAATCATTTTAGTTGTTTGTAGTGAGAATAATTCTTTCAATTGGGCTACCATAATCAGCTATCACCTGAATGAACAATTGAAGAATGTTCAAAAGACTATGATTTTTAGTATGTGTTCGTACCTAATTTATGTTTTATCTAGTTATGAGAGTTCTTGGGCTGGATTAGAGTTATGAGGCTCTCCCACAATGAATATGCCTATCTATAGGAAATTCCCTCAACTCACTATGTAATTCTATTCATGTGATAATGATGTCTTTCTGATGGAAATTGCCAAAAGACTTGAAGGAAACCCCAGCCTTCATATTTTGCGTGAAGCTACTACTTTGGTCATGCAATTTGGGAGTTTTTATACTCAATTTTATAGGTTCACATACCTCAAGATTTGGAGTTTTGAAAGGGCTCCATTGAAACTACCCCGATTCCCCATTGATTTCCTTGTGTTCCTTGAAGTGTTCCAAAAAAAGGTTGTGGTAAATGTGAAATATGTGGAAATGGGAAAGAACGGGTATACATTTCCCTTATCTATGTATTTATTTTATTGCAAATCTCATGTTGTTCCTAAAGGAGTTGATAAATCCCTAGGTGAATTTCAATTTTATTCTCTACCAGAAATGGTTAATTTTGATAGCAAAAGATATGCAAGGAAAAATTTGTATGGATCTAAAATTTATGCACATTGACCAGATATCAAAAATTTATAGGAAGATTGTCTTAAAGACAATGAGATACACAAGAAATTTCATGAGGCTCACTCTATAGAAAATACGAGCCTTTAGTGTTGGGAATCCTCAATTCATCACCTTAGAATTATTTAGAAACATGAGTCAATTACAAGTCTATATAGTTGCATATGAGGCTGAGATTAATGACATACACAAATATTGTGCTAAAGCTGACAAGATACTTTCAAAGTGGAAAACAAGATTGCAGATCACTACCGTACTAGGGGATAAAAATATTACCATTATTGTCGCTAGGTACTGGGAATATCTCAAAAGAATCAAGGCACGGGAAGAAACGCGAGACGAAAAAAAAGGTTGAGGTGATAGAAGATAAAGAGGTGAGAGATGAAGTGGCAATTTAATTTCTGTGGTTTTTAATTAGTTTATTTGGTATATTGGCTCTTTGATACTTTAGGACTTAGTTTTAAAACAATTGTCTTCAAGAAACTGTTACTTTTATGTTGTTCAAATAGATGAACTTGGATGAAGTTTAGGGTATTTTTAGGCAAACTTTGATTTACTCATTAGAAGAAAAAAGACTCAGTTATATTTCTATTTTTTTTTTCATGATTAATCTCAATATATAAAAGAGACTGGTGGATTTCAGATATGCATAATCTCTGAGTTATGGTAAATGAATCTTTTCTATTTGTGATAAATGGTTAATCAATGGATGATCTTATATTGGGATGATTTATATTTTGTTATTTCTATTATTGCAAAAGGATTAACTGCGAATGATACTTTTTGTGGTGATTAGTTTAGATCCGAAAAATTGAAATTCAATTTATGATTATGTGTTTACCTTTCAAAGCTTTCTGGTTAAAAATCCTTCCTTAATTTTCTTTCTAGTTAAAAGAAATCTTTAGTGGATTATTTTTATATTGAATATTTGATGAAGGTAGTTGTCACCTTTTAAAACAAGCAAAGAACCAATCAGTTAGTAATCATTAGAGTCTGGTTCAATTGTGGTTACATTTGTCACCTCCATGGCCATAATAATATAGAGTTAGGTGATAACTTTGTTAACCAACATTAGTTAGTTGAAATCCACCAAGTTTTTCTATAAACACTTCTTCCTCTAATTATCCATTTAGGAATGAAGATTTTACATCCATCTGATAGACTTTGAAGTTCTTATGAGCAACATAAGCAATAAATAGTCTTATCACTTCTAATTATGTGACAAGTGCAAAAGTCTCATCATAATCAATACCTTCCATTTGAGTGTACCATTTTCATATGAACCTTTATTTATTCCTCACAACCTCTCCATCATCAATTCCTTTGTTTCTAAATACCTATTTAGTACCTATGACATTCTTTTCCTTTGGCCTGGGAATAAGAATCCATGTATTATTTTTCTCAATTTGTGTCAATTCTTCTTCTATGGCCTTATACCAATTATCATCCTTCAAGGCTTCTTTTACATCTTTTGGCTCAACTTGTGAGATTAAGAAGACCTATTCATTAGGAATCCTTCTACTAGTATGAACACCTTTATTTTTATCTCCAATAATTTGTTCTTGAGAGTGATTTAATCTCACATACCTTGGTGTCTTTGGTCTTACCTCAGGCTTTTGTGTTTTATCTTCTCCACTTGTGTAGGCATCTTCAACTTCATTCACCATATTTTCTTGAACTTGGTTGTTATATTTATGTATTTCTCCCTAATTTCTACTAATATTCTAGTCATCAGAATCATATCCCCCTAATTTGGATAAATTTGCAATGTTGTCATCCACTTTTACACTTTCACTTTCTAATATCTTCTTCAACCTTTTGTTGTAACATTTGTAAGCCTTTCTTTTAGTAGAGTATCCAAGGAATATGCCTTCATCACTTCTGGCATCAAAATTTCCAATGTCCTCATCTCTCTTGATGTAGAATTAACTACAAAAGATCCTAAAATGCTTGATAGTAAAAACATTTCCACACCAAAGTTCATAAGGTGTCTTACCTATATCTCCCTTTATTTTTACTCGATTAAGAGTGTATACTATATTGCTAACTCCCTCTCACCAAAAAATATGTGAAACATATCCTTGAATTATCATGGCTCTTAGAGTATCAAGAATGGACTTGTTCTTCCTTTCAACTACACCATTCCACTATGGTGTTCATGGAGCCAAAAAATATCTTTTTATCCCATTTCTCTCACAAAAGGAGTTGAACTCACCAGATGTGAATTCATCACCTTTGTCTGATCTTAGACACTTCACTTTTAATCATGTCTCAGACTCAATAAGATTCTTAAAAATCTTAAATTTATCAATTTCTTCATACTTTTCCTTTTATAAAGCTACACATACCATTCTACAATAATCATCAATGAGTAACATAAAAAAATATATCCCCTTGCATACTTCATATCTTAGCGGGACTACACAAGTCAGTATGAATAAGATCTTGAAAACCATTTGAGTTGACTACTTTATACTTGAAATTAGTTCCTTTTTGCTTACCTAATTGGCATTCCTTGCAAGTAGCATTGGCAAGCTTCCTCATTTTAGGAAAATATCTAACAACATGTTTAGAACCTATTGCCACAATACTATCAAAGTTCACATCACATAACCTTTTGTGCCATAACTAAATTTCTGTTAGAATGATTTAGAATAATTGAGAGGGGGGTGAACAATTATCCAAGCTCCAGATGTACCAATTAAAATTTCAAACACTTCAACCAAATTAGATCCACTTAGTAAGCCACTCGGTCTCTATATCATATAATCATTAATATAAACTTGCAGTTTACTGTCCTACTATAATCAACTTGCAGAATATAAATCCTTAATAGTACAACACATCAAATAAAATTCACAAAAGTATGACACCAAGATTTAACATGGAAACCCAATATGGGAAAAACCACCAGTTACATGCTAGCAATTTTTCACTCTTCTATAGTGAGCTCTGTGAAAAGATAACCCGATTAAAGGTTAAAATACACACTGTTAAATGTGACCTGGTTAAAGGATTTAATCAATATGTTAAAAGTGGGCCTTGTTAGAGGGCTTAGACTATTCCATTAGAATGTCACCTTGATTAAAGGATTTAACAATATGACTGTTAGGTCAACCTTGTTTAAAATTATTTTGCAACTGATACAATGGTTAGAAAGCAACATATAATTGTGATCTAAAACATACAACTCACTTTACAAATACAGATCTAATTATAGCTCAAATACTAATTCACTCACTGGCCCTCATTGTCATCTCTATCACTTACATCTGCTTGGAAATCCTTCAACAAATCACCACTGTGCAATCCTGTACTGTTCTCTTCAAGCTTTTCTTCCTTCTTCTTAGATTTTTCCAATGAACTAAATTAACCTCATACCACAAACTCATAACTTTCAATTAGGTTAAAATTATACCTCCAATCAGGTAGCTTGATCTATTGTTGCTTAATCAACACCATAGATCTTAGGGTTCGGTCATATCCAACGAATCCTTCCATCATTTCATTTCCATCTACATTGTAGAATACATCCTAAAAATAATTCTTGAATCCATACATAAAATGGTTAAATATATATTAAATATTCATTTAATTCTCCACAATAATCATCCTTATCTTAAATACACTTCACATATCCTAAGAAATTCAACTATGTCAACTGGGACCTCATATCTCTCTCAAACTGTCATAATACTGACACTCGGTCAATACTATGTTCTGTTGCTCGGTCATCTCTGTGTAACTCGGTAATTCTATGACACTTGGAAAATATTGATGCTCGGTCAACACTAAATTTGCTCGGCATGTACTGTTGGTCAGTCGACACTCACATCACTTGACACTACTCGACACATACTTAAGTTCCTTAATCTTCTGCTTTGTTACTCAGTCAAGACTAATCTTGTAGTCATCCAAACTTCACTTAGACTTAAGATAAACAATATATTACCTTGTCAAGGTGCAATCTCATCATGTACCCATTGTGGTTTCACATAACTTAACTATTTCATGAGGTCTTCTTGTTATCTCTCCTTTTCAAATCTTCTTCATGAATCAATTAATATGTCACTTTACAAGATAGCATTTGTCTTACCAGTTAAGGTTTGACATCAATGGCAATATAACAATTGTTTTAATTGTAGTTTCCAAAAATATCCCTCTTTGGCATTGATGGAAAACACATGCAAACAAACAACATATGCAAGGTTCCTAGACAATCCAAAAATTATGTTCTGTAAACATATTTTTGTTCATGTCGTTAGTTTCATTCCGATTCTCTCCAATACAAATATTTTCTCCCTCTTGGATAGATTTATCTTTATGTAATCTCTTTCATAGTATATCTCCCTCAATGTTTCCATCTATTATTATCCCTTATGTATATCTCCCTTACTGATTTCTCTGATGTATATCTCCCTCTTTGAAAACAATGCAAAAGACATACATCTTCTTTATGTAGATATCTCTCTGTAAGGTTTGTGAATTCTATGCTCCCTCTATCTTCTTTCTTGTGACTGATCAACATCTTTTGCTTAACACTTCACAGCTTCATGCAACACCTCAAGTGTGACCACCTTTTGCATCCATCTGTCAGATATTCTATATAACACATTCGATGCAAACACTCTATTATGATCTCAGTTAGCCTCAGATAGGGGAATCACCCCTAATTTTCTTGTTAGATACTCATGAGCATCCTTAGGTAAAGCCTTAGTAAATATATCTTCCAACTATTCCTTTGTATTAACATATTCAAGTCTTACTTCTTTGTCTTGTACCATCTCTCTCAAGTAATGATTTTTGATAGCAATGTGCTTGGTCTTTGTATGCATCACAGGGTTTTTTGAAATATTAGTAGCACTAGTGTTATCACAAAAAATAACAACTGGGTCTATGATCTCCTCCTTCATACCTTTCAATAATTGCTTGATCCTCACTATGTTCAAACAATTTATTGTTGCTGCAACATATTCAGCCTCTGTTTTAGATTGAGAAATAAAGTTCTATTTCTTAATTGTCCAAGAGACTAATCTCTTTCCTAAAAATAATGCACCTCCACTTGTGCTCTTTCTATCATCAACATTACCTGCCCAATCTGCATCTATGTAAAATTTTTGTTCAAACTTCTCATTCTTCTTGTAGTATAATCCATAGTCCTCTATTCCCTTCAAATATCTTAGAATCCTTTTAACTTGCATTAAGTGACTATCTTTAGGATTTCTATAAAATCTTGCAACAATCCCAATTGCTAATGCAATATCTCATCTACTGTGGACAACATATTGTAGTTTTCCAATCATTGATCTATACAGGGCTTGATTCACTTAAACTGTCTCATCAATCTTTGATAGTTTCTATCCAGTAGCCATAGGAGTAGTTATAGGTTTGGAGTCCTCCATGCCAAAAAAATTTAGTATCTCCTTGATATACTTAGATTGTGTAATGTAGATACCTTTCTTCATCTGATATACTTGAAAACAAACAAAAAAATTGATATCTCCAAACACAGACATCTCAAATTCAGTTTGCATCTCTTTTGCAAATAATTGGCATAAAACATATTGTCCTCCAAATATGATATCGTCAATAAATATTTCAGCTAACAATATCCCTTTACCTTTCTCAAACTTTAAGTATAGATTACTGTTGTCATTTGTCCTTGTAAATCAAATCTTGACTAAGTAATTATGAAATCTCTCATACCATGCTCTAGGGGCTTTCTTCAACCCATACAACACTTTATGTAGCTTGCAAACCATATTCTTCTTTCTTGAATCAACAAATCCTTTAGCTTGTTCAATGCATACCTCTTCTTCTAGTATTCCTTTTAGAAATGTTGATTTGACATCCATTTGATATAATTTGAATCTCTTGTAGGCTACATAATCCAACAAAGTTCTAACTCCTTCCAATCTTGCAACTAGGGAAAATGTCTCACCATAGTCAATGCCTTCTTCTTGTACATAACCTTTTCATACCAATATGGCCTTATTTCTTATAAATTCTCTATGTTCATTCAACTTGTTTCTAAATACAGTCCACTTTGTTCCACTAAAATTCTCATCCTTTGGTATAGGTACTAGTGTCCAGGTTTTGTCCTTCTCAATTTTTTCAATCTCTTCATTCATGGCTTGTATCTAATATTTATTTCCTAAAGCATCTTTCACTGATTTCTGCTCAAATTCACATAATAAACATGTCTGATTTTTCAATTTGTTCTTGTCATAACCTTTGAATCTTTATCTTCAATTATTTGATCTAGTTTATGATGTCTTCTTACATATTTTTCTAGTGTAGGCTCTGGTCTTTTTTTCTCTTGTTGTTAATCCTTGGATTCACCATCAAAATTAATTTCAGGTTCATTTTGTATCTCTACTTCTTCCTCGACAGTCTCCTCCTGATTTGCGGCAACGTCTTTTTGTAACTCAACATTTTCTTGTTGTTGCTCGACAACATCATTCTGTTGTTCGATAGCCTCTTTTGCAGGTTCATGCACACTTCTGAGCTCTCCTTCGGTCATATAAACAAAAGATCTGTAATCTTCAAATTCAATCTTGCATTCCACTTCATTATTTTCTACATATTCATCAATTCTAACATTTGCACTTTCCACAACTTTGTTAGTGTTATAATTCAAACACTCATACACTTGTCTCTTAGTGGAATAACCTAGGAATGTGCCTTCATCACTCTTAGCATTAATTTTTCTATTTCTATTGTCCTTTAGTATATAACATTTGCTCCCAAAAACTTTAAAATATTTTACATTAGGTGCATAATTATAAGATAACTACTAAGGTGTAATATCAATACATTTCTTGAGTTGTACTCGGTTCAAGGTATAGAATGTTGTACTTACACCTTCTTTCCAGTACTTTTGTGCAACATTCTCTTCTATCATCAGTGTTCTAGCGCAATCCATTATTGATCTATTCCTTCTCTTGGCTATGCCATTCTGTGGGGGAGTTCTTGGAGTAGACATTTGTCTTTTAATTCCTCTATAATTTCATAATAAGTTGAACTCATTAGATATAAACTCTCCTCCTTTGTCAGATCTCAGACATCTCAAGCTCTTACTTGTCTCTTTTTCAACTTTTTCCAAATACAACTTAAACAACTGAAAAACATCAGATTTTTCTTTGAGAAACATTACAGTCATCATTCTAGAGTAATCATCAAAAAAAAGTATGAAATATTTATCACCGTTGTAGCTTTGTAAACCAATAGGTCCACAGAGGTTAGTATGAACCAATTCCAAAACATTATCAGAAGTATAGGTTTTTCTCTTAAAACTAGACTTTGTCATCTTGCCCAATTGGAATTTCTTACACATAACATTATCAGGTTTCTTCAATCTTGGTAACCCTCTTACTCTTTTCATCTTACTAATGTTTACCAAATTGTCAAAGTTCACATGACATAACCTCTTATGCCATAACCATATATCATCATATTGTGAAAACAAACATGTCTCATTAGATAAATCTAGAGAGAACAAATTACCTTGTGTCTGTTCTCCACTTCCAATCAGTTCACCAACACCATCAAAGATCTTATTTTTTTTGTGATGGAACTAAACTCGGTATCCAAAAGTATTCAATTGGGAAATACTCAACAAATTATAGTTTAGTCCTTCAACCCAATAGGCATTGTCACATATATTCTTATCAGTCAATTTTATTGATCCTTTTCCTTTTACAGGACATGGTTTGTCACTGCGAAACTTAACACTACCACCTTTGCAATAGTTTAAGGTTTCAAATTTAATTTTATCTCCAATCATGTGATGTGAGAAACCCCTATCAATTATCCATCTATCACCTTTACTCATATATGAAATAAGTGTAGTTTTCTCATCTTCATCCGAATCATCTTTCATAGCAACATAAACAACCTCTATATCATTGTCATCATATTTATTAGATTCACTACCAGTTTCTTCTTCACCAATATAGCAGGATTTATTACCTTTTGCTTTTATAGTCCTTATACCTTCTGAAATCTCTATCATCCCTTTTGTCATTATACTTTCTTTCTCTTCTCTCATCCTTGTCATTCTTGTCAGGACATCTTGCAGCAATGTGATCAACTTTGATACATGAAAAATAGATTATAGGAAGTTTACCTTTGAATTTTCCTCTTCCTCTTGGTAGTCTTCTAGCCATAAGTGCTCCAAGTTCATCAAGATATTCATCAAAAGTGTCACTGTCACTATGCACATGTCTTTCTTTTCCTTTCTTTGATGTATGAAGAGTCAATATTGAAATGTAGAATCAACATGATGAGGAGTGTAATTATCAAAATTTGACATTTCAAAAGTAGTAAATCTACCAACTAGACCTTCCATAGTTAAATTGTTACCAGGAGTACATCTCAATTCTTGTATTGTAGATACTCTGATAGCATATATAGGAAGTAATGTTCTTAGTACCTCACTAATAACAGTATCATCACTAATAGTTCAATTTTCTCCTCTAATAGCATTTACAAACTCCTTAACTCGGATACAATATTTAATGATAGTTTCACCATCATGCATTCTCATCTCATCAAAATTACCTCTCAAGCTTTCAAATTTGGCTCTCAGTACATTTGTATCACCTCCATAGATAGTTGCCAGTGTATCCCATATTTCTTTTGCAATTTTGCAATCATGTCTTCAAATTCAAGATAGCTTAGGGATGATGCAATCTCCAACATTGCTTGGTTGTGTCCTTCTTTCTCTTTCATCTGTTGAGTTGTCATAACAGTAGACACTATTATGAAATCTTGTTCCACATTGCATTTTGCAGGATCTCCAATTCCAGCTAGGTGTAACTTCATCAAACTTTGCCATGCAGGTAAATTATCCTTGTTCAGCCTTGGTACCTCCTTTTTATACATCTTGATCTTTAGCTTCAAGTACCTTCAAACTTTTCTCTACAAGCACCACAAAATCACTGATACCAATTTTTAGAATGATTTAGAATAATTGAGAGTGGAGGGGTAAACAGTTATCCAAGGTCTAGATGACTAATTAAACTTTCGAACACTTCAACCAATTTAGATCCACTCACTATTCCATTCGGTCTCTATAGCATATAATCAATAATATAAACTTGCATAATATAAATCTTTAATAGTAAAACACATCAAATAACATTCACACAAGTATGACACTAGGATTTAACGTGGAAACCCAATATGGGAAAAACCACCACTAACATGCTACAAATTTTTACTCTTCTGAAGTGAGCTCTGTGAAAAGCCAACCCGGTTAAAGGTTACAATACACACTGTTAAATGTGACCTGGTTAAAGGATTAAATCACTCTGTTAGAAGTGATCCTTGTTAGAGGGCTTAGACTATTCCATTAGATTATCAGCTTGATTAAAGAATTTAACAATATGACTGTTAGGTCAACCTTGTTTAAAAAGATTTTGCAACTGATATAATGATTAGAAAGTAACATCAAATTGTGATCTGAAACATACAACTCACTTTGCAAATATAGATCCAATTATAGCTCAAATACTAATTAACTGACTAGCCTTCATTGTCATCTTTATCACTCAAATCTTCTTAGAAATCCTTCAAGAAATCACCATTGTGCATTCTTGTATTGCTCTCTTTGGCCTTTTCTTTTGTCTACTTAGATTTTTCCAGTCAATTGAATTAACCTCATACCACACACTCATAACCTACAATTAGGTTAAAATTATATCTCTCTGATCAGGTAGCTTGATCTATTGTTGCTTAATCATCACCGTAGATCTTAGGGTTAGGTCAGATCCAACGAATCCTTCCATCATTTCATTTCCATCTACATTGTAGAATACATACTAGAAATCCTTCTTGAATCCATACATAAAATGGTTAAATATATTAAATGCTCATTTAATTCTCCACAACAATCATTCGTATCTCAAATATGCTTCACATATCCTAAGAAAATCAACTATGTCAGCTGGGCTCTTAAATCTCTCTCAAACTGTTATAATACTGACCCTCAGTCAATACTGTATTCTGTCGCTCGGTTATCTTTGTGTAACTCGGTAATTCTCTGACACTCAAAAAATAATGATGCTCGATCAACACTAAATTTTCTCGGCACATACTATCACTCAGTCGACACTCACATCACTCCGCACTACTCGGCACATACTTAAGTTCCTTAATCTTCTACTTTTTTACTCGGTCAAGACTAATCTTGTAGTCATCCAAACTTCAAATAGGCTTAAGTTAAACAATGTATTACCTTGTCAAGGTGCGATCTCATCAAGTACCCATTATAGTTTCACATAAGTCAACCATTTCACGAGGTCTTCTTTTTATCTCCCCTTTTCAAATCTTCTTCATAAATCAATTGATATGGCACTTTACAAGATATCATCTATCTTACCAGTTAAGGTTTCACATCGATGGAAATATAATAATTGTTTCAATTATAGTTTCCAACAATTTCATCAATTTGTGCAATAAAACAAGTCATTTTACCATAATTCAAGTGGAATACATTTCCTTTTCTCTTGAAACCCATAGAAATATCTATCCTACATTCATTCTCAATCCTGCATCTATCATCCTTGAAATAGAGTCCATAGTCTTTTTCCATTAGCTAACCAACACTGAGAAGATTGTGTGTCAATCCGTCTACATACAGTACATCTTTAGTAGTAGTATTACTGTCTAAAGAGATAGATCCTCTTCCTCTGATTATGCCACTAGAGTTATCTCCCCATCTTACCATTCCACCATCATTCTTCTCAAAACTTTATATATTTTTCCTTATCACCAGTCATATGTTGTGAGCATCCAATGTCTATCACCCATTCATCTTTCTTGAATATTTGTGTAGCTAGGACCTTTTATTCAACAACACAACTAGTAGAAATAGTAGGCATAGGATCCTTAGATTTAGATTCATCTTCTTTAATAACTATAAACACAATGTCATCATTTTTTATCAATACTATTAGATTCATCATCTATGTCTCCTTCATCATCAACAACATAATAATATTTTTCCTCAAACTTAGACTTATCAGACTTGTACTTAGGATTCCTCTCTAGACATATAGAGGCATAATGTCCTATATTTTTAAGAGAATAAAAATTTAAAAGGAATTTTCCCTTTGTACTTACCAAATCCTTTTGATAGTGTCTTTGCAACCAGTGGTTCCAATTCCTGAAGCTCTTGCTGATGAACCATAACTGATTGAATGTTTGAATATGTTAAGTTGATGATCATCGAGCTACAGAAAGTTAATGCAAGACATTAAATCAATTAATGTATTGTATTGTCATTGATGTCAACTTGATATCATCTAATTTTTTATATTCATATTGTCAAACACTTCAAAGAACCAAAGAGATAAAGTTTATGTTATCAGTAATGCATAAAAGTTTAGTATACACCAAGTAACAACAAACACTGATAGACAATGCACACCAACATATAGAGAACCCCGAAAAGAAGTCATAGTGATACCTGAGCAAGATATCCAAGCAAGCATTACCGAATAGAACCAAAGTGATACCCGAGAAGAACTGAAAGTCACAGTGTTGCCCAAAAAATAGACAACCCCAGCGAACAGAGATGCCCAAGGACAACTGAAGTCAAGACTGACAAAACAAGGAGTTAAATACCGATCAGAACTGAAGTTCAGAAATGACAAAAGACTTAGCTGGAAGGAGAAAAATATGGAGTTAACTGATTGATTAAATTATTTTAATTGACCATTTAAAATATATAGATAAGCTATAGTTTTAAAGATAGTTTTATTCCATTTGTCAAAGAGAAATCTACGGGATAAAACTAAAGCAAGTCTTAAAGCAAGAATGATGAGATTTATGGATCACGTCAAGAACAAGAAAGACAAGGACTTAGAAACAGTGAAATCATGTCTATAAAAGAGACAAGATAATTCATTATGAATTGGGGGAGAATAAAAGAGGATGCTAAAGAGAATACTGGTGAAGACAAGAAGTCTTCATACAGTCGTGATCAAACAAGCTGAAGAACAGAGCAAATATTTCTGCGGACACCGAGCAACAAAGGAGGAAAAACATCACCGAGTAGAAAGAAGTGGAGCAAAGGAATAGAAGGGAGACATTGATCAGAAAGGTATTATGAGCTTACAATAAATCTAAACATCTACAAGATTAAGTTATATTTATGAACATATCATATACGGTTTCAGTTTAACCGTTGATTCAGAAAATCTCTTAACAGAGTGGGATTTAACTATCCTTTATATATTGAGATACAGCCCAAGGAGTATCAAATTTTTTTTCATGAAGATAGCATAGGGAATGCCAGATATCAAGTGAAAAACAATTATATTAAAATCCTCTAACAAGGTCACACTTAACAGTGTGTTTGTAACCTTTAACAGGGTTGGCTCTTCACTGAGCTCACTTCACATTAGTGAAAATTTTGGGTTACCAGTCCCAAGTGGTTTATCCCAAACAGGGTTTCCATGTTAAAAATTAATGTGTCAAATGTGTACATGGTTCATTTCTTTAATGTTTTGTTTCACACATTACTAAAACATGATTGATCGGTAAACACTAAGTTATTTACTGTATTTGGGTAAAGGCTAAGACTGCTATTCAGTAAAGCTTAATAAAAAGGAATAACAATGAACTCTGAGCAGTGGTTATTTGATAAGATTATTTAAAGGCATACATCTTGTAGGACTGAAGATAACTAGAGGTTTATATTTGTGGTATAAAGTTTTGGGTTGATTTATTGGATTAATTTTGAGGTTACTGATTCACCTCCCCCCCTCTCAGTTGTTCTAACAATTGGTATCAGAGCTTTGTGTGCTTAGAAGGAAGGTTTCAAGACCTAAGCTAAAGATGACAAGATGAGCAAAAGGGACGTGCCTAAGTTGAACAGAGACAAATTTGTATCATGGCAAAGCACGATAAGACTCCACCTATCAGGTATTGGAAATGATGTTACTTAATACTTGGATACTAAATATGTGTTGCCTACTGGACCTCACACACTTGATCAATTGAGAGAAAATAATGAACACAATTCTATGATGATATAAATTGCTTCCTCACTCTCCGATGCTGAATATGAAGATGTAAAAACATGCACCACTACAAAGAAATTGTGGGACAAATTGAAGCTAGTACATGGAGGAGATGCAAATGTGCTAAGAGCTAAGGCATAAATCCTATGAGGAAGGTTTGATGACCTAAGAATGAAAGAAGGAGAAAACATCACTCATTACAGCTGCAAAATCAAAGATGTAGTTAATGCTATCTAAGGAGTATGAGGTGTACTTGAAGAAGAAACAATGGTAAGTAAAATCGTAAGAACCTTACTACCCGTTTATGCTATTAGAGTATCTTCTATACAAGAAATGAGAGCAGTAGAAAATAAAAATGTTACTCTAGATAGTTTGGTTGGTATACTTATTTCATTTGACATGAATAACTTTGACAAAAGTGTCTTACCATCTATTGAGTCTGCATTCAAATCTTCTTTGAAAATAAGTAAGTCAAGTCATAAAAACACTATGAGAAATGATAGTGAAAGTGATAGTGATGACTAAGAACTTAATGAGATTAAATAACTAATGGCTATAAGATTACAGAGAGGAAAATGTAGATACAAAGGTAAATTACCATTGGTATGTTTTAATTGTAAAGAGATTGGACACTTTGCTGCTAGATGTCCTAACAAAAGAAAAGAAGATAGTAATAGTGATAGATCATATGAAAAGAAATTTGACAGAGGTGACGACATAGATTACCGAAGAAATTGACAATCTAACAGAAGAGACAATTGAGACTACAAGGACAAAGGAAATAAATATTGTTACCTGGTTGAGAAAAAAGCTGAGAATACTGACACCGAATCTGATAAAGATATTGAGGTAGTATTTGTTGGTATGAAGGATGATTTAGACGAAGAGGAAAGGTATGTTGAGACTGCACTCATATCTAAGGTTAGTAAAAATGATGTCTGGAATATTGATAGTGGTTTTAATCACCACATGACTGGTGATAAGGAAAACTTTGAAACTTTTGAATACTATAATGGTGGATCAGTAAGAATGGGTAATGACTCACCTTGTCTAGTTGAAGGTAAAGTAACCATAATGTTAAATAATCTGATCAAATGTGAAAATGCATAATGGGTAAAAGGTAATCTATTGAGTGTTTGACAGCTAAATAACATAGGTCACCAAGTTATATTTGAGAACAAAAAGGAAAAGATCTTTAATGAATCAGGAAGGTTGATTGGAATAGGTGAATAGAAAAAAGGTAACCTATTCTATCTTGATGATATTAACACCACTTGTTTAATGGATAGAAACAAAGACATATGGTTGTGGCATAAAATATTATGTCATGTGAATTTTGACAATACGGTTAGGATAAGCAATAAAAGGAAAGTTAGAGGCTTACCGAGCATGTCAAAACCCGACCATGTCATGTGTAAGAATTGTCAAAAAGGTAAAATGAGAAAGTCTAGTTTCAAGAGAAAAACCTACACATCTAATGCTATTCTAGAGCTAGTCCATACTGACCTATGTGGACCAATGAGAACAAAGAGTTACTATGGTGATAAATACTTCATTCTCTTTGTTGATGATTATTCTAGAATGATGACAGTTATGTTCTTAAAAGAGAAATCAGAAGCTTTCAAGATGTTTAAATGGTATAAAGCTATTGTAGAAAAACAAAGTGGTAAGGAATTGAAATGCTTAAGCTCGGATAGAGGAGGAGAATTTATTTCTGATGAATTCACTAACTTTTTTATGATCATGGAATACAAAGATAGGTTTCTGCACCAAGAACACCACAACTGAATGGAATTACTGAAAGAAGGAACATATCCTTTGTTGATTGTGCCAAAACACTGATGATTGAGAAAGGAATCATTCAAACATTCTGGAGAGAAGCTAGCAGTACTGTAGTCTACTTATTGAATAGAGTTCAATTGAAGAAGGACATCAATAAGACACCTTATGAGCTATGGTATGGACATACACCCAATGTAAGTTACTTCAGAAGTTTTGGAAGTCAATTTTATATTTTGAAAGATGATAGAAATGGAAAGCTTGACTCCAAAGGTGAAGAAGGAATATTTTTAGGGTATTCTACCAAAAGCAAGGCTTATAAATTTCTTAACAATTCCTCTAACAGAATCATTGAAAGTGCAAATGTCAAAATAGATGAATTTGCTGAGAAAAATAATAAGGAAAGAAGAAAAGAACTGAAAGACTACAATAGGTTTATCTACAGTGAAGAACCTGACACTCTACCCGAGCAATAGTGTATCTCTCTCAAGTGACAAAACAATGCACTTGAGCATCAAGTTGCAAACACCAAAAATCAGGAAATTGCTCAAGATGATGTCCCGAGCGATGGATATCAGAATGAAGGTCAAGATGATGATCAAAATGATGAACAAAGAGTTGAACCAAAACTTTCCAATTATGTCAGAAGACACCATTTATAGAACCAGATCATAGGTGATGAAAATTTCCGAATGAGAACAAGAAGTTAGTCACTAAGCACTAGATGTTTAATTTGTGATTTTGAGCCTAAATCTGTTAATACTGCACTTGAAAATGAAGAATGGGTCAGTGCTTTGAATGAAGAGATAGAGAAGATTAAGAAGAAAAAAACATGGACACTAGTACCTAGACCAGATGACCAGACTGTCATTGGTACCAAATGGATATTCAGAAACAAGTTGAATGAGAATGGAGAAGTCACAAGGAAAAAAACAAGATTAGTATGCAAGGGGTACGCACAAGAAGAAGGTATTGACTATGGAGAAACATTTGCACCCATTTCTGGACTAGAAGGAGTCATAATTATACTTTCTTATGCTACATTCAAAGGATTCAAGGTATACCAAATGGATGTCAAGTCTGCATTCGTAAATGGAATACTAGAAGAAGAGGTATACATTGAACAACCAGAAGGGTTTGTTGATCCTAACAAGAGAAACATGGTTTGTAGACTACACAAAGCCTTGTATGGATTGAAACAAGCACCAAGAGAATGGTATGAAAGACTTCACTCCTATCTCATAAGTATTGGATTTGTAAGAACAAGTGAAAACAATAATTTGTATTTATAGGAAGATACTGATGATAACATTTTGATTGCTGAAATATTTGTTGATGATATCATATTTGGTGGTAATGATATGTTATGCAAATCATTTTCTAATTAAATGAGAAATGAGTTTAAGATGTCAATGTTTGGGGAGATCAAATTCTTTCTTGGTCTACAGATTCTTCAACAGGATGCATGCATCTATATCACACAATCCAAATACATCAAGGAAGTGCTCAAGATATTCAAGATGGAATATTCCAAGCTAGTTGGAACACCTATGGAAACCAGATGCAAGATGACAAAGGAAGACAAGTACACCAAGGTAAATCAAGCCCTATATAGATCTTTGATTGGAAAACTCATGTATTTTGTTCATACTAGACCAGATATAGCACATGCAGTTGGAATAGTGGCAAGTTTCTCTGCTAATCCCAAGGAATCACACATGACTGTTGTCAAAAGAATTCTAAGATATCTAAAGTATACCGAGGACTATGGCTTATGGTATAAAAGAGAAGGCAAATTTGAGCTTCAAGTCTATACAAATGTTGATTTGGATGGAATCTTAGATGACATGAAGAGCACAACAAGAGGAGCATTCTTTATGGGTGACAGACTTGTCACATGGATAAGTAAGAAGCAAGGATGCATCTCACAATCTATTGCAGAAGAAGAATATGTGGTTGTTGCTTCAAATTCATCTAACATTGAATGGATCAAGAAATTACTGGAAGGTATGAATATTAAAATTCTTGAACCAGTAATTATCTACTGTGACAATACCAGTGCAATAAACATATCAAAGAACTCTGTCATGCATGATAAGAAAAATCATATTGCTATCAAGTATCATTACTTAAGAGAAAAAGTGAAAGAGAAAGAGGTGATATTAGAATATGTTAAATCCAAGGAAAAATTAGTAGACATATTGAAAAAACCATTGCCTAAAGATACATTTAAGTACCTGAGAAAGAGACTAGGGGTCAGACCCTTGTCTATTGGTCACTATGCTGACTAGGAGGCTGCATCAGCCTACAAATAATCAGAAGATCATTCATATTGATGCAAGCAAAGAGATGGACTACAAAGAAATGTCAGTACACAGCAAGGTACTTATCTGCACCAATCACCAGAGTTATTGTATTGCTAATAAAGGGAAATTCAAGGAATATATTATAAAAAGGAGGAAGGATATAGTTTGGCATTGCTGTCAAAGGGAGAGAGTATAGCCATATGAAATATATATCATGATCATACAAAGGGAGAGATGACTTAAGGGAGAAATTAGATGACTTAAGGGAGATATTATATCCACATGAGAAATATCTATTATTTTCAAAGGAATAAGAGATATGAATAGAAATATCCATCAAGGAGATGAACAGTCAAAGGGAGAGAAAACATCAGAGAAAGATTCAAAGAAACATTGATCTAAGGGAGAGAAGATTCTATAACAAAGGGAGATATAGAATCAGAAGTTGCTACATCTATCCAGTCAAGGGAATAAAGAATTAGAAAAAAGCACTCTGCAAGAACCAAATCTAAGCTAGAAGAGCTTACCGAGAGTCAGACATTTGTATTGGTTATAAGAAAATAAGTTTGGTAGAGATTGATGAACTAAAAACTGATATATTTCATATTGTATTAGTATTATGTAGTATGTTTCCATCAATGCCAAAGGGAGAGATTGATGAACCATAACTGATTGAATGTTTGAAGATGTTAAGTTGATGATCAATGAGATGCAGAAAGTTAATGCAAGAAATTATGTCAGTTAATGTATTGTATTGTCATTGATGTCAACTTGATATAATCTGATTAGTTATATTTATATTGTCAAAGACTTCAAAGAACCAAAGAGATAAAGGTTATGTTATTAGTAATGCATAAAATTTCAGTATACACCAAGTGACAACAAACACTAACAGACAGTGCACACCAATGGCTAGAGAACCCTGAGAAGAAGTCACAGTGATACCCAAGCAAGATACCCGAGAAAGCATTACCAAGTAGAACCAAAGTGATACCTGAGAAGAAATGAAAGTCACAGTGTTTCCTGACAGACAGACAAATGTGACAGACAGAGATGCTTGATGACAACTGAAGTTAAGACCTAGAAAACAAGGAGTTAAACACCAATCAGCACTGAAGTTTAAAAATGACAAAAGACTTAGCTTGCAGGAGTTAAATATGGAGTTAACTGATTGATTACACTGTTTTCATCGACCAGTGAAAAGATAGAGATAAGTTAGAGTTTTAAAGATATTTTTATTCCAGTTGTAAAAGAGAAATCTACGGGATAAAACTAGAGCAAGCTTTAAAGAAAGAATGGCAAGATTTGTGGATCACATCAAGAACAAGAAAGACAAGGACTTAGAAATGGTGAAATCATGTCTATAAAAGAGATAAGATAATTAATTATGAATTGGGGGAGAATAAAAGAGGATGTTGAAGAAAATACTAGTGAAGATAAGAAGTCTTCATATAGTCCTGATCAAACAAGCTGAAGAATAGAGAAAATATTTCTGCTGAAACCGAGCAACAAAGGAGGAACAACATCATCGAGTAGAAAGAAGTGGAGCAAAGGAACAAAAGGGAAACATTGATCAGAAAGGTATTATGAGATTACATTAGATCTAAATATTTGCAATATTAAGTTGTATTTATGAACGGACTACATACTGTTCCATTTTAACCATTGATTCAAAAAATCTCTTAACAGAGTGGGATTTAACTATCCTTTATGTATTGAGATACATCCCAAGGAGTATCAAAAAGTTTCTCATGAAGATAGCATAGTGAATGTTAGATATCAAGTGAAAAAATATTATATTTAAATCCTCTAACAAGGTCGCACTTAACAGTGTGTTTGTAACCTTTAACAGGGTTGGCTCTTCACCGAGCTCACTTCATAAGAGTGAAAATTTTGGGTTACCGGTCCCAAGTGGTTTTTCCCTAACAGGGTTTCCACGTTAAAAATCCATGTGTCAAATGTGTATATGGTTCATTTCTTTAATTTTTTTCTTAGAACACATTACTAAAATAGGATTGATTGGTAAACACAGTTATTTATTGTATTTCGGTAAAGGCTAAGACTACTATTTGGTAAAGCTTAAGAAAAAATATTAACAGTGAACTCCAGGCAGTAGTTATTTGACAAGATTATTTAAAGGCATACATCTTGTAGGACTGAAGATAACTAGAGGTTTATATTTTTGGTATAAATTTTTGGGTTGATTTATTGGATTAATTTTGAGGCCACTGATTCACCCCCCCTCTCAGTTATTCTAACACCTGCTCTTCTTCCTCAATTTCTTTCATCTCCTTTTGAAATATTGACATTCTTCTTGTAGATCCTTCACCCTAATTTGATATATGTATTTCCCTTCTTGATATAGTAGCTTTGAAAGAAGATTCAACTTTGGGAAGAGAGTCACAAAGCTCACTCATTTCAAAAGCAGATAACTTACTGGCCAATGTATCTCTAGTCATAGTGACAACAGTTCTAATCTCTTCAATACAAGAAACTTTTATTTTGTAAGTAGGGGGTAGGGATTTTAGTACCTTTCACATAATTTCTCCTTGATCCAATGTATCACTAGCACATTTGATTCCACAAACTAGTTCATTTATCTTTTTCATGTAAGAGTTGATGTTCTCATCCTCCAACATTTTTAGAGATTCATATTTTCCCTTCAATCTTTGCTTGAAAAACACATGCATCACCTTCATGTAGGGTCTCTAGCTTTGTCCATACTTGATGAGAAGTCTCTAACTCTATCACATTTGTATATTGAGTATCTTACAGGGCGCTTAGCAATGCTTCTTTTGCTCTGATGATGTACTCAAATTGCTTCTTCTGATAGGGAGTAGTAGTAAAGAAATTTGTACGAGTGTAAGATGTCTTAGTTACTGATGGGGAAATAATTTGTCTTTATTTCATACAATTTTTATAATCTGTTCAAAGACATTTCCAACAAACTTGTGAAACTTTCAAGTACTTGAACTTATGAACATACTATAAGTACAGTCAGATCCACAAAACCTATGGGTAGATAGTAGTGTCATACTTTTCTAAACATTATATATATGTTGCAGTACTTCATATAATTGTTTGAATATATGTCCTAACATTTGGATTAAGTTGAATGGTTGAAAAATTAAATATATATGCATGTGCTACTAACTTTCTAGGGAAAGAGGAGCGGCTTGAGAGTGGATCAGCAACATTGATGAAGAAGCAATGAAGTCCCAGCTACAATGAGGAAAACCATTATAAAACCATGGAACATGCCTAATGAATTGAAGGAACTATCATTTTAGGGAATATAGGAACACAATTATGTTATATTTCCTCTTTGGGAAATACTCTGTTGAAGCAGTTATCCAATCTTTATGATATTTTGTCATGGACTGTTGCATTCTCCTTTCTTTATGGCATGAATCAGTCATACCTTATCTTTATGTTTAAATAAATATCAATCCTCTATATAAAGGGATATGATTTTTAGATTGTAGTTAGCTAGATGATTGCACCATTGTTGCAATTGAAAGAAAAGTTACTCTTTTACTTTCATGTATTGTTTTACTATGATGTAATCAGTTTTTCTGGAAATACAATGAAGGAGTGATTTTGAGTTATATTCTATGTTGATAGTTAGCAGAAACTAAGGGGGCCCACTTGGAAGGTGGATTAGAGTAGACTAGGTTAAGTTTTTTAAGCATTTACAACATTCAACTTGTAGAATTCATTGTTTTCTCTTGCAACATTATAACTTATGTATGTTCCTGCAGCACCTGCAATAATAATCATAGTGAATGCTTTGGGTTGGTAGAATAGGTTAAAGTTGAACTTATATTTGTCCGCATCAATTTCATTAAGTAGATGTGTGTGTTTACTTTCCTGCAGCAATAGTGTAAGTTCCTTTCATGTATTTTCCTTCATGTAGCTTAATTAACATGAATCTATGAGAGACTTAGTACACAAATCATGTTGTCCCATGTAACTATACATCCCTGGGTTAAAAATTCAATTGCACTTCATGATAGGAAAAATAATACTTAGTTTAAATACACTATTCCTAGGAGAAGCTTTGGCATGATAATTATTACCTATTGTGGGGCTTTTCATTTTTGGCACCATTGTCGGGGATGGTGTCAAGTTGAGGACCTTATTGAGTCATTTTTAATTTTTAGATAGTTTCATATTTTCTAGATAGTAGTTTGCAGTCCTGAACTTTCTTAGAAAGTTTATATAATTACTTGCATGCATCAGAGAGGAAGAAGAGGAGATGTCCATTGGATATTCCTTCCAAGAGAACCTGTTAGTCTGAATGAAGAATTTGAAGAAGTTGAATTACCTTTTGTCAATGCAAGTCCTAAATTTTCTTTAGCATTTGCATCTAAAGAAGACCCTTTTGAGCCATTTGACTTTTGACCTTTTGCTGAAATTTTGGCCAGTTTTCTTAACAATCCCACCTCAAGTAAATCTAATCCTTTGGCTAATGTTACTTCCCAGAAGCAACATCATTTCCAAGTACCTCCAGTAATGGCACACCCTACCTTTCCATTTCCTATTCCTAGCCTCATCAATAATGCTAACCTCAAAAACATACCCACTGCTGCACTTCCAAAGTTTTATGGCCTCATAAATGAAGACCCTGACACCTTTCCATTTGAGTTTGACATTTTTTGTCGAAGATTTGACTACAACACTGATGGACACAAACTCAAGTTGTTTCCATCAACATTGAAGGAGTCAGCTCTAAGATGGTTTATGGGATTAGGGGCTAATTCAGGAACCAATTGGAATGAAATGCAAACTCTATTTTTGCAAAAGTACAAAGAGTATTGTAAAGGGGGTAACTTGAGAGGAGATGACATTTTTTGAATGTCACAGAAGGAAGATGAAACTTTGGAAGATTACATTTCATGCTTCTTGTACAACTTACAGAAGAATCCACAACATGTGTTGGAGGAGGATTAAAAAAAACTCATTTTCTTGATGGGAGTAAATGACAACTGCCTTGAAGCACTTAACCTTATGGCTGGAGGAGATATATCTCAATATTCCTGGGATGATCAACCATAAAGAAGGGTAGAGGATTTTGATCCACACTTGCTAAAGGAAATAGCTCATGCATTTTTAAGATGGAAACCTTGAACCTGCTGTCAGATTTCAAGCAAGATATCATCAATGATGTTTCTACACACCTTGATACAATGCATGCTAAAAAGAAACATGTAGATGTCAAGGCACATCTAGCTGAATAATTCCCTCACTATCAATAAAAAAAGAAGGATTTTGGGTGCAATCTGGTGACAAGTTTGGAGAACCAGCACCTTCCTACTGAGTACAAGAAAATAGGAGAGGACAAGAAAGTGTTCTTTGTTTCTCAACATCATCCATGGGCCTCAAGAAAAGGTATGCCTCAAGACTCTTTGCAATTTTCTAATCCTTATAATAACCAATGATAGAACTAGAATTTTCAAAATCCTTCTCAGTACTCCCAATCTTCTTGGAACAATGGTTGGCCTAATACTTAGCAAAACTAGTGGTTTAACCTATAGCAAACCCAATGTCCACAACCTAAAAATCAATGACATCCACCACAAGGGAATTTAGAAACCATATAACTAGTGGAGAGGACCTGAATAATGGTCTAATAAAAATCTTGGTTATCAACCCTTACCACCCCCAGTATCCGAACCTACAATCATTCCACCTCTTGCATCCACAAGTCTTCCTCCGAGGTCAACACAACTACCTGCTTAGCCACAACCCAATCTTAACAACATCCAATGTATGTTACTGATGCTCAACAATACCCTACCTATGCATTAGAAATAACTGATATTCACTTGAGATCTGGTACTACCATACCTGCACCAGAACCTCCTATTATAATGGAAGTTCCAGACCTTCCTGCAACATCAACACCACTTCCATAAACTACTTTTCCAAATACAATCCCACCAACTAATATATTAATTAAAACTAATGTTCACACCTTAGTTAATCTTCCTTTTCCTTAAAGGATTAGTACGGAAAAACATATGCCCCAGGAAGAAACATAATTTGATATCCTTGACCAATTGAAAAACATGCCTATCCAGATTCCACTATTTCAGGCTATTAAAGATGTTCATTTCAATGGGAAATCCATTAAGGAGGCCTATCTCAAAAAGCCTTGACAAAAGAAAAATGATCCCCAAACAGTACATGTTATATGTCAACTCAAAAATATTATGTTGGGAAAGATAGTCATTCGAAAGTACTTTGACCATGGAAGCCCAGTTGTTGATATTATAATTAATGGCTAGTCTGTGAAGAATTCTCTAGTAGATTTGGGAGCTTCTATAAATTTTATGACTAAGGATACCATGCATAGGTTGAGTATAGAGGGATTAAGGACCACTCCAAAAGTCTTACAACTTGCAGACAATTCCACTATCACCCCAGATGGCATAATAGAAGATATAGTAGTTACATTTGATTCCTGGGAATATCCTGCTGACTTCTTGATATTATAACGCAAGGTAAATATTGATGGCTATCCAGTTATCCTTAGATGACCTTGGTTAGCCATATTTGATGCTAATATTAGTTGTAGACCAGGTAACATGACAATCTTAAATGGCCAAACAATTAAGAAGTTAGCATTTTATCCTCCTGCCCAACCACAACCAGATTTAAGTACTCCTATTTGGCCAGATTTGGGATATGAGGAAGAAGAGCTAAACTCTGTTACTTAACTAATTATGTTACATAGAAATTATTTCATGAAATTTCAAGAAGACGATGATTTGATTCAAAGTATCCTTACTAATGACTGTGTCACAGTAAAAGATATTTCTCAAATCTCTATTTTGAAGTTGTGTATCTATGAGAACTATAATTTTCTAGTAGAACCTAATATTATCCATCAATTACTACCTTGTGAGATATCTACAAGGCCTATATGTGGTATCAATTCTTGAGATGACAACTAATGTGGATCTCTCTCTTGGCCACAATCTCCATGTTAACAATAAACTGCCACCACAACAATTAGCTTTGTTAACTCAACTCCTTTAATGTAAACGTGAAAAAGATTTTTCTTGGGACTATGGAGACATGACATGATTGAACCCAAAAATATGTACACATAGAAATTAAATCAATGAAGGCAGTCTACCACTCCGCCAACCTCAAAGAAGAATTAACCTAGCCTTAAGAGAATTTGTGAAGACTGAGCTGCAAAATTTGTTTGATGCTGGTTTTATTTATCCAATCTTAGATAGTAAATGGGTTTCACCTTTGGTAATCATCCCTAAAAAAGGGGGAAAATGGAGAATATGTGTATATTATAGAGAATTGAACAATTCAACAAAGAAAGATCATTTTCCCTTGTCATTCATTGATCAAGTTCTAGATACTTTAGCTGGTAAAAAGTACTTCTCTTTTCTTGATGGATATAGCGGATACAATCAAATTAGCATTGCTACAGAGGATCAAGAAAATAAAAAATTTACATGTCCTTGGGGAGCATACGCATATTCTGTGTTACCTTTTGGTTTATGTAATGCTCCAGCCACTTTCCAACGGGCTGTAATCAACATTTTTGCTGATATCTCACATGACTACATGGAAATATATATGGATGATTTCACCACATTTGGTGTTACTTTTGAAGAAGCTTTGAAAAACTTGGAATTTTTTTTGATCAGATGTAAAGAGCACAATCTTTCCATGAATAGTTAAAAATGTTTCATGTTGATGCAAGAAGGAGTGGTGCTAGGAAACTTCATCTCAAAAGTTGGCATACAAGTGGACCCTGCAAAAATTGAGGTAATTATCACATTACCTACACCTACTAAGAAAAAATATGTCAGATCATTTTAAGGACATGTTGGTTATCATAGATGCTTCATTCAAAATTTTAGTCAAATAGCTAGTCCACTATACACCTTGCTTACAAAAGAAGCTGAGTTTACATGGACACCAGCCTGTGAGGAATTTTTCTTGTAGCTCAAGTCCCTTCTTACAACAACACCAGTACTTAGAGAGATTGATTGATCTTTACCATTCCATATACATATAGATGATTTTGACTATGGAATAGGTGATGTCTTAGGCCAGCCAAAAATCTAATCACCTTGAAAAAGCTATTTACTATATCAGAAAAAGTTTACATGGGCCAGAGTTAAATTGTATAGTCACGGAAAAAGAATTACTAGAAGTAGTCTATGTTTTGAATAAATTTTGTCATTATGTAACATGATATCCAATCTTTGTTCATACTGACCATGCAATAATAAAATATCTTATGAACAAATCTACCATCTCAGGAAGGCTAGCAAGATGGCATTTTCTCTTACAGAAATTTGATATAACAATAATTGACAAGCCAGGTAGAGCAAATGTTGTAGCTGATTATTTATCAAGACTCCAGAATGATGACACTGATACCTCTGTGATAGATGATACATTCCATGATGAAAATTTGTTCCAGATTGTTGTTAAGAGTCCATGGTATGCTAATGTAGAAAATTACCTTGCAGTTGACAAGATGCCTACACATTTCTCTCCTCAGGATATAAGACTACTCGTTGAGAAAAAAATTCAATTTTCTTGGATTGACAATACATTGTTCTATACTGGTCCAGACCAAGTCATGAGAAGGTGTGTCTATGAAGTTGAAACCTATGACATCCTCTATGCTTGTCACGATGAGCCCTATGGAGGACACTTTGTAGCTAAGAGAAAAACTATGAAAATATTAACAACAGGTTATTACTGGCCCACACTTCACAAAGATGCAACCAATTATGCTAGAAAATGTGATAAATGCCAAAGGATGGGCCATCCTACAAAATTAGATGAAATGATTTTAGATCAACAAGTGGTTGTCACACCATTTCATAAGTGGGGCATGGATTTTATTGGTCCTATAGACCCTCCATCTAATGGAGATTCCTATATTATAGTATGCCCAGACTATAAAACCAAATGGGTTGAAGTGAAGGAAATGAAGCATGCCCGTGATCATAAAGTAGTAGAGTTCCTATATGAAGAAATTTTCACCCGCTATTGTGTGCTGAGAGAGCTCGTAACTAATCAAGGAGTACAATTTACATCAAACTTGAACAAAAAACTCATGAAAGAATATAACATCAGACACAAGAAGTCCAGTCCCTACCATCCACAAACCAATGGTCAGGCGGAAGTCACCAATAGAGAAATTGAAGTAATACTCACAAAAAAAGTTCACCTCCACCGCTGTGACTAGAGCAGACGCCTTTCAGAAGTAGTCTGGGTATACAGAACCACATTGGAGACAACAAAAACATTTGAATTGTTGTATGGGAAAGCAACCATGTTTCCCATTGAGTTTGAGCATAAAACATTACGTACTGCACTGAAGCTAAACATTGATCTTCGTGCATCACAACAAGACCGTCTGCTACGTCTCAACTCTTTGGATGACATGATAAAATTTGCATTGGCACACACAGAGATAGTCCAAAAATAGAGGAAGAAATGACATTACTCCTACATAAAGAAAAAACAATTTACAATAGGTGATTGGGCACTACTATTTGAATCCAAATATCAAGAAATACCAGGCAGATTACAAACAAGGTGGTTAGGACCTGTATCATCTTAAAATGGAAGCAATTCCATGTTAAGATATTTTAGACCTCCTTAGGGGGGTGTTTTGGGCCATCATCATGTTTTCCTCTCATTTTTGCCCCTTCTGCATCTTCTGTGCCTGTTTAGGACCCTGACTGGGCCTCTCTAGGCACTGTTTACCCCACCTGGCACATTTTCTAGGGGTCCTGACCCCCTGGGTCAAGGTCGACCTCGACCATGACCTAGGTCAAGGTCGACCTCAACCTTGACCTAGGTCAAGGTCAAATTTGAACTTGACCCAGGTCCCCCTTTTCAATTGGAAAGTTTGTCGGCTACCAAGGGACACTCAAAAGTTCATTTTCCCGCTTTCAGGTCGGCTGTTTCAGGTTTTGAAGTAATGAATATTAAAAGATATTTAATATGGGTCAAATTCTAGGGGTATAGGCCTAATTGGAATTTAATTCTCCTATGTTTTCATTTCTACAATTTTGTGTTCTAGATTTGTATATAAGGAAGCCTTTCTCCTCTCATTTTCACTAATTAAAAAAAAAGGAAGTAAGCTACGATGGAAAAGAAGCAATATCATCTACTTGGAGAAAAATACATTATCTTCTACTTTCAATAATCCATTGTTCTACATTCTTCTCAATTTCTCCAATGAAGATCAAGGATTCAAGCATTCAAACCTTTGAAGGGATTTGGTTCAAGCATTCAAGATCCATCATGGTGGTGTGATCTTCCTTCAAGATCCTTTGTGCATCCTCAAGATTCATTCATTATTCCTTCAAGGTGGATTCCAAGCATACAATCATGGAGGTTTTGATTTACATTTATGATTTCTAATGTTGATTCCAAGCTTTCATATTAACATACTTGTTTACATTCAAAATACAATTGCTTATCTATTTGAGTACCATAGCTTCATTGTTAGATCTACTTGTACTACTTGCTAGCATTATCTATTTCAATTATTGATTTAAAGGTTAATTCCTAAATCAGTGTTTGACTAAGGAAAACCCCTCCCCCAAAAAAGCAAAACCATTTTTCTTGCAGGTAGGACAGCGAATTACAGAGCAGATTTGGATACCCTTTTCAACCAACTTTTGAGATTCACGAACATAATTTCTATCAGAGAAGTGCAGGTCAAGGTTGACATTTTGGGGTATAATTGTGCCCCCACATTTGGGTCAAGGTTGGCCTGACTCAGAAAAGGAAAATATTTCTGGGTTTTCTCTGTCTCTATGTTTTTGTTCTAGATCCGGTTCCAGAATTCCCAAAACTCAGTACAGACATTGAAAAATAGGTATTTCCAGATCTACTACCTTCCGAGATAAATGTTTTATTTTAATTAAGGTTTTAAGAAATTCAGATCTATTGTTTCACTTTATAATTAAGGAATCAGATCACCCTTTCCCTCTTTATCCATAACTAGTTGATTATTTTTTGCATTGATCATCTCCTTTCGATTAATCAATTGGGATCTCCTTGTCTTTGATTAGGAGGAAACACATTTCTATCATTCACTATGAAGATCTTTAAGATGCTTTGGGGTATGGTTATTTTCCTCATTATTCTTCTCTTAGCTTCTCTTTACAGTACTTATTATGTTTATGAGAGTATCATCCATTTCATTATGTTTGTCACTCTTCATGTTTAACTTGCTTATGTTATTATGAGATTAACTAATACTAGCCTTCCTACTTTCAAAACTTTCATTAAGAATTTGTATAGTGGACTTATTTCTCTTTTGGATTCCGTGAAGAATTTGGTAGATGATACCCCATTTCCTAATCTTCCTAATCCTATCCTTCCTAATCTAGTTCCTAATCTTCCTAATCCTAATCCTAATCCTAATCCTATCCTTCCTACTCCAATTCCTAATATTTCTACTCCTATTTCTCCATCTTCTATCCCTAGTTATTCCCACACTTATGATGGGGCTCAAACTATGGTTCATGATGCAGATGTACAAGAATTCTTTGATTAATCTTCCCCTTCTTATCAAATCCATGATGATATTAAAAGGGAAAAGAAAAGAAAATTCTTCAAAACATATCATCCCGCCTTACATAACATTTTCTCATGATCATCGTAAACAATCACCTCCTATAGAAGTTTTACAAGATATGTACACTACCTGATACAATATGGTGGCTAAACAAGGTTATAAGGGTTTAGGGCTTGGGGTTAATGAACACAGTATTAAATATCCGATTCATCTATCCCCTAAAAAAGATAGGCATGGTCTAGGGTTTCCTCTATCTCAACTTCAAGTGGTTGATTTTGATCATCGCCCTCCTCTTCATGTTCTTTTTCAAACACCTTCCTTAGATTACCATGATACCCCTCAGGATGTGGCTAAAGAGGTATATGTTCAGTTAATGAATTCTAAGAAAGAAATCTTTAAACCTATGCCAAAAGACACTCTCTCTAAGTACAAATGTCCTTTTCATTATAGTAATACACATTTACTTTCTGATTATGTGCATTTCAAGATGTATGTTAGAGAAAGAGTTTCTTTAGGAATTATATCTCACTCTCACGCGGTATTAAAATTTCTTCATAATTTCCATCTCGGGAATACCCCTAGTTCTCCAATAATATAGATCTTTCTCCCTCTTGTCTCTTCAATGGGGGGAAAGAGGTATTTCTTACATTTTTCTAGGATATATTATGCTCTTAGTGTGTATTTTGTTTTGAGCTTAATTGGTTACTCTTTCTATATTCTATTCCTATGGTTTTGTATTATGATATGGTAGATCTTTCCTTTGCTCATAATCATCCATAGCTCTCTTCTAAGTATTCATGATATCTATGCTTTCAATAAATGCCACATCATTTAACGCATACATCCACAACACTTGTTCCATTCTTGCCACCATTTTTGTGCATGTGGAAACATAATGATAGGTACAACTCTTCATTATTTTCCACTTTTAGCACACAGATTTCTATAATTATATCTAATAATGTGCATATCTATAATTTGGCATTACGCCAGTTTCTTACCCCATGCTAGGTATGACAAGTGTGGACACTTGTCTTAATTTTATAGGGGGCAGGGAAGTGTATTAATTTTTTCCATGTCACTACTAGTTGTACCTATCATTCTTAGCGAGATTTTTTGTCGGTTCAAATATGTACTTGTGCTCTATTTTATTAAGTCCTTTTATTTTTTGCACAAGTATCATACCTCAATTCCCAAATATCCCTGATTAATAACTTGATGTGACCATAAGAAGACATAATCAAGTTATGTGGAAAATACTTGCACTTAAAGCTATATTTCCTTTCTAAAAGTGCCATTATTGCTCATTTTTATATAATGCAACATAGGGATTGTAAGGAAATCTATAGTTTGAAGTGCAGTTAGGAGCTTAATTTCAAGGTGTTTCAAAGGGAATTAAGAAGTTGGGAAATTGCAGAGTAGAGAAAATTGTGAATAGGAAAATTGTAGCAGAAATTTGGAGAAATAATTTGGAATAATGGGAGGGTAGTTGATGCATCATGAGCTAGTGGTCCATACCATTTTTCTAAATGATGTAGAAGAAATCTAGAGATTTCATGCATGTGGATGGCTGGGGTATTTATTAAAGTTGACAAAATTTGACGAGGAAGTAGCTACCAAATTTATGAACACATTTGAGGAAGGAAAGGAAAATGTATGGGGTTTGAAAGTTTTGACAATAGAGGAATGCATTACAAAAGTGACTGGGTTTGCCGCAATTGGGGAGAATTATCCTAATGAACATGATGCCAGTTTAGCTTGAGCTCATTTCACTCTTCCTTTAGACCCTCCGTTGGAAGTGAACAAATAGGGTTGCAAGCACATATCACTTCCTGACCCTTTCAATGAGCTGGTGTCACACATTGTAAGGCTTCTCACCAGTGAATGAAGGTTTTCCAATTTGCATGCACACCATTTTGAATTGCTTAGCTATATCAGGCACAATTTTCCAGTAAACATTCCAAATTTTATGTATAATATACTGAGCATTAGTGCTGAAGAAATCCAAAAAGGAAAAATAAATTTTGTTTCTCACAATGGCTGATTAAATTATTGGTTGAAATATCTCTTAGATATGTGTCTCCCTTGTCATGTGATGAATTTGTTCGATTCAAAACTTTGCAACCTTAGGAAAAACCTATTGAACAACATGTTAATGAGAGTGCAACACCCTCCAAGTCAGCTGATGAAATAACTACCCAAGAAGGAGAACCTTGAAATCTTGAGAAAAATGAACCTTCTCCTACTCTAGAGGGAAATATACCTACCTCTTCCTAGAAGAAAGGAAAAAGAAAGATTGGTGAAGGAACTTTAGTTCCCGTGAGTGAACCCCAAAAACCTACAGTTTCAAGAAGTGAGAAAAGGAAGTCAGCTCCTGTAGAAACTACTCTTGCAGCAGAGAGACCGAAGAAAACTATTAAAAAGAAATTTGTGGAGGTTACGAATACTCTCTTGAAGATAATTTCTTGGATGAGAGGGAAAATTCTAGAAGTTTCCCCAGATAGCCAAGTCGATCCATTAGAAAAATCTGCCATAGAACCCCATGTTGAGTATGTTTCAGATAATTCCACAGTTTGACCAAATTTTCTAGACCTTTCCCATAGTTTAAATGATTCATGTGATAACGAGCCTCCCACATATCAAAGTGAACCTGGAGGAAGTCATCAAATAGTTCAAGAGGGTAATCAGGAAACACTTCAGTTGTCTCAACCATCAGCTCACTCTTGCTTTCCAAATGCTATTGTACCTTTTAGGAGAACTTGGTTCACTAATTATCTAGAGTACGCCTATAGAGAGAAGAAAAGACAAAAGACTCTGCCAGAAGAGTTTGGGCTTCCTAATCTACAGTCCATTCTTTTCAGTTTGTACAATAAGTCTGTTCTTAAGACAACTCTATGGAAGGAAGAGAGGAAGAAGATGCAAAAAGTGATTAATGATAAAAAAGAGGAAATAGAAGAATTTAAAGAGAAAATGAAGAGATTGAAACAGAAGATCGACCATGCCTTAAAATTGGCTGACTGAATCATAGCTTGGAGACCTCCTCCTAGAGTATATGACATTTTCTTGAAAGAGCAATTTCTCTTGTTCGAATTGATGATGACTATCAAAGATAAAGATTTCGAGTTTAGGATAGCTCATGAATTTTATGTTTTATACAAAACCCTTCCTGTTTGGAAACAAAACTTTCTTTGTGAGCTATATCTCCATAATTTCATCATTCCTGAAGAGATTGATTGGAATCCCTTGCTTTACATTGGAGACATCCATCTAAAATCCTTGATTTCGTGGATGCACAATGAAACTAATTATGACACGCAATTAGAAAATTACAAGGATCAAGAAAAATTAGAACAGTTACTCTTGAGGGCTGAAAGCAGTAAGCCTGATGTTCTACTAAGGGACTCGTTTAGTCTCACTTATGGGAGTAGAAAAGAAAAAACCAAGGACAAAAGTTTTTTTGTCAGAGAAGAAGTCTACACAAATTATCAAGGGATGTCTTATTTCACATTTAAAAGAGCCCTAGCTGGTGTCAGAAATAGATGGAATAGGTTGCCATAGGTTTTCAACAAGGCTAAACCACATAGTCCTCTCAACCTAGAAGTAGCAATTCACTGGGGACCTAATCACATGCAATTGGGAAAAAAAATCTAGCCTGAGCTCTGGTGTCCCTTCACAATCTAGTTGCTGATGCTTCTATGACCTTTATACAACATTAATGCTACACAATTGGACCAGCTATAGGAAGACTATAGGATGGACTTCTGCGAAAGAACCAGGGGATTCTATAACACTTTCAAAAGTAGAAGGAAGGGAAAGATTGAAGTTGGAGAATTTAGGGGAGTTTCTAAGAAGTGTAATGCTTGAGGAAAAGCATTATTGTTGTAGGGGGTAGATGATGGGGCAATAATCTATCTTTATTTTATACTATTTTTATGCTCTGTTCTAAAATATTTCCAAAATACTTGTGAAAATTTTAAGTACTTGAACTTATGAACATACTATAAGTACAATCAGATCCACAAAACCTATGGGTAGCTAGTAGTGACATACTTTTCTAAATATTATATATATGCAGCAATATTTCATATAATTGTTTGAATATATGCCCTAACATTTGGATTAAGTTGAATGGTTGAAAACTTGAATATATATGCATGTGCTACTAACCTACCAAGGAAAGAGTAGTGACTTGAGAGTAGATCAGAAACATTGGTGAAGAAGCAATGAAGTCTTAGCTACGTTGAGGAAAACCGTTATAACACCATGGAACATGCCTGTTAGTAATAACTGAGAGGGGGGGTGAATCAGTGGCCTCAACGATTTATCCAATTTAAACTTTAATCCACCAATCAATACTTATCCAATTATTAAGTCCCTACAAGATGTATGTCTTTGAAATACTTGAAAAAAATAACTGTCTATCGGTTTACCTTGTCTGTCCTTATTCTCCTTGATAAACGATAAGCAGTAAACTATATTTACCGATACTCAATAAATATGTAGAGTATACCAATCAATCCATAAATGCATATGTAGAATGTAAAACAATAAAGTAATGAACCACACACATATAAGACAAGGATTTTAACGTGGAAACCCTGTTAAGGGAAAAACCACTGGGACCGGTACCCCAAATTTTCACTCTTCTGAAGTGAGCCCTGTTAGGAGCCAACCGTGTTAACACGGTTAAGTGTGACCTTGTTAGAGGATTTTTATACATAGGTTGTCACTTAGTATTTGGCATCTATGCTACCATCCTTGAATCAGTCTCTTGACTGTCAATAGGCTTTATGCTAATCTTACTACCATCCTTGAATCAGCCTTCTTCTTAGACTGTCAATAGGCTTTAGGTAAGACCGATGCTACTATCATGAGTCAAACTTATGGTAATTTGTTAGGATATACCTCAATTACAAAAGACTGTTAAGTCCTGCTTTGTTAAGAGACTTAATGCTTCAATGGTTAAACTGAAACAAAATGACCTGTTTCTAATGCAATTGAATTGCAGATTTTTAGATTTATTTACTTACAATATCTTTCTGATCAATGTATCAATTTGATTCCTTTATACTTAACTCTTTCTGCTCTGTGATGCTATGCTTTTCTATTCTTCGGTGTCTGCAGAATTCTTTAGCTCTCCCTTAGCTTGATTGATCAAGACTGCATGAAGTTTATCCTTCATCAGTTTCTTTTCAGCATCTTCTATCAATTCACTCCCCCATGTTTGAGTGTATTTTTGAAATGAATTATGATTGTCTCTTATATAGACATGATATTCCTTTATTCTTGGTTCTTGATTCTTGGCGTGAAAAACAATGCAGCCAATTTGATTTATGACTTTAACTCCTAATTTATCTCGTAGTTATCTTCTTTCCACCTGTGTAAATCATCTTTAGATCACTTACTTAACTATGGTCAAATAAAAAAAATAAAACAACCAGTTAAGTCTATCCTTTAGCTCTTCCAGCTAGATATTTTGTCATTTTCTGATCTCTCTTTTCTGTTGGTCAATTCTACAGTTTGTCGCTGGTAACAACTATGAGTTCTGTTGGTGCAACTTTAGTTAGCTTCAGGATCTCCATCTGTCGGGCATCATTGGATCTTGCTCGTCGGGAAACACTATTTTTAGCTCGTTGGGCATCCTGTGATTCTGCTTCATCAGGCAACACTGTCTTCTACTCGTTAGGTATCACTGTGACTTTATCCCTATCTTTACTGATGGTGTGCACTCTACCGGTTTAGTCTGTCACTTGGTGAATACTTGACTCTTATGCATTGTTGAAAGCATAAGCTCTATTTCATTGATTATTTGAATTCTTTGGCATTATGTATATGACCATACAGATGATATCAAGTTGACATCAATGACAATATAAACCATTAACTGATTTAATGTCTTGCATCATCTTCAACTTAGTATAGTCAAACATTTAATCAGTTACATGTCATCAATCTCTCCCTTTGGCATTGATGGCAACATACTATATTATCACTCTATACTATTTCTAATACAACATGAAATACAATTGTTGAGATTCATCAAATTACCAAATAGTTTGTTTTGATAACTGATAAAAATGTTTGACCTGCGGTAAGCTTAGATTTTATTCTTACAGCTTTACATTTCTTCTTCTGATGTTTTGTGACCTCTTTTGGTGTCAATTTTTCTTTTCTTCTTTCATTTTTCTGTCTTGTATTTGAAACTTTTATACAAATACTCTCCCTATGGATATGATCTCTCCCTATTTGGAGTAATCTGGTAATGAATAGTTTCTGATGATAATATGGATACATTCACTCCCTTTGACATTAATGCCAAACAAATTTTTCACAAATATCTGACATTCTATCAAACAATGTCTTCTATCCATAATATATTCCTTGAATTTCCCTTATCCATCATATAAAAATTTGCTCTGGTGCTTGGTTCTAATATATACCTTTTTGTATATAGATGTAGCTTTGAAGTTCAGCTTTTGCTTGCATCAATCATGAATGATATACTGATAATATATGGCTGATGTATCTTTCAGTCCTTTTACTGACTGTTAGACATGGGCTTGACCCCTAGTCTTTTTCTCAGGTACTCAAATGTATCCTTGGGCAGTGGCTTGGTGAAGATATCAACCAATTGTTCTTTTGATTGCACATATTATAGTATCACCTCTTTTTCTTGAACTTGTTCTCTTAAATAATGATACTTGATGGCAATGTGTTTAGTCTTTGCATGTATGACTAGATTCTTGGAAATATTTATTGCACTAGTGTTATCACAATAGATAACTACTAGTTTTATGATCTTCATATGCATAACTTCCAGCAACTGTTTGATCCATGCAATATTTGAGTAGTTTGGAGCAGAAGCAACAACATATTCTGCTTCTACAGTAGACTAATAGATGCATCCTTGCTTCTTGCTAATCCATGTGACAATTCTGTCACCCATAAAGAATGCTCCTCTAGTTGTGCTCTTCCGGTCATCAAGATTTACAACCCAATCAGTGTTGGTAAACACTTTCAATTCAAATTTGCCTTGTCTTCTATACCATAAGCCAAATTCCTCAGTATTCTTCAGATATTTTAGAATTCTTTTCACAGCAGTTATATGTGATTCCCTAGGGTTAGCATAAAATCTAACAACAAATCCTACTGCATGAGCAATATCTGGTCTAGTGTGTACAACATACATGAGTTTCCCTATCATTGATCTGTATAGAGTCTGATTTACCTCTGTTGTCTTGTCTTCCTTTGTTAATTTGCATCCAGTAGCCATCGGTGTTTCAACAGGTTTGGAATCTTCCATCTTGAATATTTTTAGAACTTCTTTGATGTATTTGGACTGTGTAATGAAAATACCTTCACTCTGTTGAATGATCTGCAGACCAAGAAAGAACTTGATCTCTCCAAACATAGATATCTCAAATTATTTTCTCATCTCATCAGCAAATGATTTGCATAGCATATCATTGCCTCCAAATATGATGTCATCAACAAATATTTCAGCAATCAAAGTGTTAACATTAGTATCTTCTTTCAAATAAAGATTATTGTTTTCAGTAGTCCTTATGAATCCAATACTTATTAGATAGGAATGAAGTCATTCATACCAGGCTCTGGGAGCTTGTTTTAATCCATACAAGTCTTTGTGAAGTCTACATACCATGTTCCTCTTGTCTAGATCTACAAACTCTTCTGGTTGTTCAATGTATACCTCTTCTTCAAGTATTCCATTTAAAAATGCTAACTTGACGTCCATTTGATATACTTTGAATCCTTTGTATGCAACATAAGCAAGTGTAATTCTTACTCCTTCTATCCTAGCAATGGGTGAAAAGGTTTCTCCATAGTCTATACCTTCCTCTTGTGCATACCGCTTGCATACTAGTCTTTCTTTGTTTCTTGTGACTTCTCCATTCTCGTTCAGTTTGTTCCTGAATATCCATTTTTTACTGATGACATTCTTGTCATCTGGTCTTGGCACAAGTGACCATTTCTTGTTATTTTCAATCTATTCAATCTCATCATTCATAGCACTTATCCATTCTTCATTATCTAGTGCAACATTGATAGATTTTGGTTCAAACTCAAAAATTAAGCAATTTGAGTTTAAAGACTTACTTCTTGTTCTTGTACCAGCTTTCTTATCTCCTATGATCTAGTCCTCTTGATGGTTCCTTCTTACATATCTTGCAAGTACAGGTACAACACTTTTCATATTAGCTTGATCTTCATTACCTTGCACATTATCTTGATCATTTTCCTGACCATCGGTAACAACATTCTGACCATCGGTTGCAACATTCCGTTGTTCTTGATTTAAGCACTGTTGCTTGGGTAGAGTTATGGGTTCTTCACAATATACAAACTTGTTGTAGTCTTCTGGTCCTTTTGTGCTTTCCAGCTCATTCTTTTATGCAAATTCATCAATCTTCACATTTGCACTTTCAACTATTTTGTTAGAAGCCTTGATTAGACATTTAAAAGCTTTTCTTTTGGTAGAATACCCCAGAAA
>MU224892.1:150989-167039 GCA_018584345.1 Thuja plicata
CCTTGAATCAGTCTCTTGACTGTCAATAGGCTTTATGCTAATCTTACTACCATCCTTGAATCAGCCTTCTTCTTAGACTGTCAATAGGCTTTAGGTAAGACCGATGCTACTATCATGAGTCAAACTTCTGGTAATCTATTAGGATATACCTCAATTACAAAAGACTGTTAAGTCCTACTCTGTTAAGGGACTTAATGCTTCAATCGTTAAACTGAAACAAAATGACCTATTTCTAATGCAACTGAATTGCAGATTTTTAGATCTATTTACTTACAATATCTTTCTGATCAATGTATCAATTTTATTCCTTTGTACATAACTCTTTCTACTTTGTGATGCTATGCTTTTCTGTTCGTCGGTGTCTGCATAATTCTTTAGCTCTCCCTTAGCTTGATTGATCAGGACTACATGAAGTTTATCCTTCATCAGTTTCTTTTCAGCATCTTCTATCAATTCACTCCCTTATGTCTGAGTGTATTTTTGAAATGAATTATTCTCTTATATAGACATGATATTCCTTTATTCTTGGTTCGAAAAACAATCCAGCCAATTTGATTTACGGCTTTAACTCTTGATTTATCTCATAGTTATCTTCTTTCCAGCTGTGTAAATCATCTTTAAATCACTTACTTAACTGTGGTTGAATAAAAAAAATAAAACAACCAGTTAAGTCTATCCTTTAGCTCTGCCAACTAGATATTTTGTCATTTTATGATCTCTCTGTTCTGTCGGTCAATTCTACAGTTCTTCGCCAGTAACAACTACTAGTTTCATCGGTGCAACTTTAGGATCTCCGTCTGTCAGGCATCATTGGATCTTGCTCGTCAGGAAACACTATTTTTATCTCATCGAGCATCTTGTGATTCTACTTCATCAGGCAACACTATCTTCTACTTGTCAGGTATCGCTGTGACTTTATCTCTGTCCTTACCGATGGTGTGCACTCCGCCGGTGTAGTCTGTCACTTGGTGAATAATTGAATTTTATACATTGCTGAAAGCATAACCTCTATTCCATTGATTCTCTAAAGTCTTTGGCATTATGTATATGACCATACAGATGATATCAAGTTGACATCAATGACAATACAAACCATTAACTGATTTAATGTCTTGCATCATCTTCAACTTAATATAGTCAAACATTTAATCAGTTACATGTCATCAATGCCTGATGAATTGAAGGAGCTATCATTTCAGGGAATATAGGAACACAATTATGCTATATTTCCTCTGTGGTCAATACACTATTGAAGCAGCTATCCAATCTTTATGATATTCTGTCGTGGACTATTGCATTCTCCTTTCTTTATGGCATGAATCAGTCAGACCTTATCTTTATATTTAAATAAATATCAATCCTCTATATAAAGGGATATGATTGTTATATTGTAGTTAGCTGGGTATGAAGGGATATGATAAATCAAAGTTACTCTATTAGTTTCATGTATATAAAGGGATGTGATAAATCAAAGTTACTCTTTTAGTTTCATGTATTGTTTTACTATGATGTAATTAGTTTTTTTGGAAATACAATGAAGGAGTGATTTTGAGTTATATTTAGTGTTGATAGTTAGCAGAAGCCAACCAAGGGGGCCCAGTTGGAAGGTGGATTAGAGTAGACTAGGTTAAGTTTTTTAATCATTTACAACATTTCAAGTAGAATTCGCTATTTCCTCCTACAACATTATAACTTGTGTATGTTCCTGCAACACCTGCATGGATAATCATAGTGAATGCTTTGGGTTGGTAGAATATGTTAAAGTGGAGCTTATAGTTGTCAACATCAATTTCATTAAGTAGTTGTGTGTGTTTACTTTCCTGCAACAATAGTGTAAGTTTGATTCATGTATTTTCCTTCCTGCAGCTTAAGTAACAAGACTCTATGAGAGACTTAGTGAACAAATCATGTTGTCCCATTTCAAGTATACGTCCCTAGGTTGACAATTCAAATGCACTTCATGATAGGGAAAATAACACTTAGTTTGAATACACTATTCCTAGGAGAAGCTTTGGCATGATTATTATTACCTATTGTGGGGTTGTTCAGTGATTGTCTAGTACTATTCTCTAATGCATCTTAGGTGAGTAATCATACAACCCTTCCATTTTTTGTAATTTGTGCCTTCAAACCTAGGACTCTCCTTCCTATAGGCTACCATATTGGATCTCCCTCAAGATGTTAAGACTACTCCATGGGACCACAACTCTGATACTAATTTTTGAAAATATGGAAAAGAACAACTAAGAGGGGGGGTGTGAATTAGTTGTTCCTAAAATTCAACTTCAAAACCCTTAAACTTTAAAAATTTCAAGCATAAAATCCTAAAATATGATTTGATTAATTAACCATGAAAGATATAATCATTCAAAAATAAGAAACACATCCACAATGCTCGACACAAAGATTTTTATTATGGAACCCCTATTAGGGGAAAAAATGGTGGGGTTGATTACCCACAGTAAGTAAATACCGTGTTAGAAGAATAAACTTATTACAACAATGGGGAATGCATGTGCATTTAGGTTCACTACTCAAATGAAAAGCCTCGGGCTACAACCCTGAGGAAGACTTGCTGCCTTACAAAAGATCACTACAATGATCTGAGATTTTTGTGAACTGTGAGAGTGACATCTACCATATGTCTGATATAATTCCAATGTGGCACAATGTAGACCTCTGTTCAACCCTTTTTTGAACCAATTTTCATCACCATTGATTTAGGCTCTTTCTCTGCTAGCAATATCTAACATCCACACACATGATTTGCGCATTTGCATCGAACCCTAGATCATATTTATTTCATAAACCTTGAAAAATAACAATGTTAGCCACCACCTTGATTTAAAGTTGAAATCAAACGCTTAAAATCATGGTTTAACTCATTCTTCCACCGGCCAACAATAGCCATGATCTATAAAAACCACCTCAAGTTCATAATGTTGAAGACAATTATTCAATTGTGTATTGTCATTGATGTTACATAAATGTAGTTATTTGGTGTATTAACCAAGCTCTGTTGGTTAATAAAGGAAGTTATGTATTTAATCGAGCTCACTTGGGAAATACAATAAGTTTGGTTTTAGCCAAGTAACAGTCGGGCATCGAAGGATTATAGTGTTAACTGAATTATGCATTTAGTGTCAACTGACTAACAACAATTTACACTTTATGTTTAATTGGTTAATTGCAGCCGACAAACTTAAGTTTTATTGTTTATTTGGAAGGGTATTCAAGCCAACTTGACAAGGGTTATCATATATATACATGGTCAAGTTTGGATTGAATGTGTGGAATAGTTTTTGATATGAAGAGTGAAGGCGAAGTAAGAGGAAATTCTGATTAAGGACAGAATATCCAGACCGAGTTGCAAAATAATATTTGATCAGTGAGGATCCTGTTAAGACCATAAAATAGATCTGAATCTACAAAGACAATTTATTCTTCAATCAGGTCAAACTCATTGTTACTCTCTAACAATTGTAGCAGTGATAAAAAATCTCTTAACAGTCTTTCATAAACCCTCTCACAGGGTCACACATTACAATGTGTTTTGTAACCTTTAACAGGGTTGGCTCCTAACAAGGATCACTTCAGAAGAGTGAAAAACAGTAACTAGTTGCAATTGTTGGTTTTCCCAAATTGGGTTTCCACAATAAATCTTGGTTTCATCTGTGTACATGTTATTTGCTTTATGCTTTATGTTTATGCATTCAATCACTAAAGGTTAAACACATTTAATATCTTAAGATTGCTTTGTTAACCTAGTAACAACATAATATTTTTTATTAACCGAGCAGAGTGGTAAGTTTGATTAAGACATCTAAGGGACTTGGATTTGTTTTTGTGGTAACTGATTCACCCCTCCCTTCTTAGTTACTCAACTCATTTCCAACAATTGGTATCAGATCTTTTGGTGATTTCAGGGAAGTTTCAAGGCCTAAGCTAAAGATCAAAGTTGTCTTATAGAAGGGAGATCCCCAAGCTTGAAAAAGACAACTTTGCTGCATGGCAAGAGTTGATGAGGCTACATATCTCTACTATTGGAGATACTAGTTTTCAATTATTGGACCACAAGTATGTGGAACCACCTAGACCTATGTATTTGGATCAGATGGTGGACATAAATAATCATAACATAATGATGATTAATATAGCTTCTTCACTCAGCTATTCAGAATTTGATTAAGTCAAGGACTGTCCTACTACCTATGATATGTGGAAGAAACTGCATGATATCCATGGAGGAGATGACAATGTAAAGAGAGCCAAAGCAGAGAGTCTCAGAGGTCAGTTTGATTAGATGAAAATGAAAGAAGGAGAATACATTACAAAATAGAGTGACAGAATCAGGAAAAGTGTTAGTGCCATCAGAGCTAGTGGTGGACAGATTGAAGACAAAACAATGGTTAGTAAGGTATTGAGAACTTTTCTTCCTATCTATGAAATTATAGTTTCAGCTATTTAAGAGATGAGGTGCAGTAATGATATAACTCTAGATGCATTGGTTGGAAGGCTTACAACTTTTGAGTTGGACAATTTTGACAATTATTCTCCTAATCCTAGAAATTTTGAGTCTGCATTCAAATCCAAATTAAGCCTTGGTAAAATGGATAGAAACTCAAGAGGAAAATAGATTTACAATGATAGTGATGATGAATTTGATGATGAAGATCTAGAAATCATTGAACCACTACTTGCAAAGAGAGCTGCCAAAGGAAAAGGAAAGTACAAAGGAAGAATACCATTGATTTGCTTCTGATGTGACGAAGTTGGCCACATTGTTGTTAAGTGTCCAAACAAAGAAGACAAATATGAGAGAAAGTTCAACAAATACAAAGGAAAGAAATATTTCAAAAGTTAGAAAAGATACAAGGACAAAGGTAATAAATCTTGTTATATTGGTAAAGATTCTGATAGTGATGAAGATGGAGATGAAATGGTTTACATTGCTATTAAGGATGAGTCGGATAATGAAGAAAATGAAAATACTACACTTTTATCTCATGTTAATGACACTTGGATGATTGATAGTGGTTGTTCTCACCACATGAGTGGTGATAAAAAAAAATTTGAACATCTTGAGCACTATGATGGTGGGAGTGTTAGATTTGGGAATAATGAACCTTGCTATGTGAAAGGTAAAGGTTGTATTTCTCTAACTGAAGAAATCAAATATGATAATGCTTATTGGGTTGAAGGACTACGACGCAATCTACCAAGTGTGGCACAACTGAATAAAATTGGTTTCAAGGTAGAATTAATGAATGGTAAGGCTAAGCTCCTGGATGGTAAGGGAAACCTAGTTGGAACTGGAAAGCAAACAAAAGGTAATCTAATCTATCTTGATCTCACTAAAATTTCATGTTTTATTGCACAAGTGGAAGAAAAATGGTTATGGCATAAAAGACTATGTCATGTGAATTTTGATAACCTGGTCAACATAATCAAGAACATAAGAGTAAGAGGTATTCCTATTTTGAAGAAACCTGAATTGGCAATATGCAAACAATGTCAAATTAGGAAGATGGGAAAAACTAGTTTCAAGAGAAAGAATTACAATACTGAAGAGGTCTTGTAGTTGGTGCATACTAATCTATGTGGACCAATTGGTACAACAAGTTACACTAGAGAAAAGTATTTCATTCTATTTGTTGATGATCATTCCAGAATGATGAATGTTATGTTTCTCAAAGAAAAATCAGAAGCTTTTCAAAGTTTTAAGTGGTACCTTGCCAGAGTTTAGAAGGAAATATGAAAGAAACTAAAATTCCTAAGATCTGATAGAGGAGGTGAGTTCATCTATAATGAGTTCAATGAATTCTACAATGAAAGAGGAATCAAAAGACAAGTATATGCCCCTAGTACACCACAGTAAAATGGAATAGCAGAAAGAAGAAACAAATCTATTATGGATTGTGAAATAACCTTGATGATTGAGAAGAATGTTGCAACCAAATACTAGAAGGAATATATTAGCACTGTAGTTCAGACCTTGAACAAAGTTCAACTGAAGAAAGGTAATGATCAAACACCCTTTGAATTATGGTATGGCTATAAACCCAATGTTCATTATTTCAAAGTATTTGGAAGTAAATGTTACATCTTGAAGGAAGAAAGAAATGGAAAATTTGATGTAAAAGGTGATGAAGGTATATTCCTAGGCTACTCCTATAAAAGAAAATCATATAAATGTTTGAATCTTGCTACTCATAAAGTCATAGAGACTGTAAATGTAAAGATTGATGAGTTTGCAGAGAGAAGTGAAGAACAAAGTAGTAAAGAGCCTGAGGACTATAGGAACTTTGTGTATTATGAACCTGATACTATACCTAAGAAACAAGAAATGGTGATTGGAAAACAACCATGCCAGCCACTAAATTCATTAGCACAAAATTTGTTACAACCTGTGCAACCTGAGCTACTAATAGTTGCAACCGAGTCACAGACAGAGGAAACTGAGTCTTAGATAGATGAGACCGAGTCTTAGACAGAGGAAACTAAGTCTTAGTCATAAGAGGAGATCAAAATGTTTAAGCATGGTGAACCAAGTAATGCAAGCCCATAATCAAAGAAGAAGGAACCTGTACTTGCCAAATATGTCAGAAGGCATCATGCACCTGAGAAAATAGTTGGAGATCAAACAGAAGGTATAATGACAAGGAAAAAACTTAAACGTACATGTCTACTAGTGAAATTGAACCTAGATCCATTAAAGATGCTTTGAATGATGAAAGTTGGATAGAAGCCATGAATGAGGAGATTGAGCATATAGAAAAGAAAAATACCTAGACTCTTGTTCCTAGACCAAAAGACAAGAATGTGATTGGTACTAAATGAGTTTTTAGAAACAAGTTGAATGAAAAAGGTGATGTTCTAGAAACAAGGCAAGATTAGTGTGTAAATGATATGCTCAAGAAGAGGGTATTGATTATGGAGAAACTTTTTCTCCTATTGCAAGACTTGAAGGAGTCAGAACTCTTCTAACATATGCAACACATGAAGGATTTAAGGTATACCAAATGGATGTAAAATCTGCATTCTTGAATGAAATTATGGAAGAAGAAGTCTATATTGAGTAACCTAAAGGTTTTGTTGATACTAACAAAAGGAATATGGTTTGCAAATTGCACAAAACTTTGTATGGACTAAAACAAGCTCCTAGAGCTTGGTATGAAAGACTGCATGGTTACCTAATAAGTATTGGATTTTAGAGAACTAATGACAACAATAACTTGTACATCAAAGAAGGACCTTAGAATAAGATACTATTAGAAGAGATATTTTTTGATGATATAATGTTCATTGGACATGATGATTTATGCAAAGCATTCTCTGAATCTATGAGTAAGGAATTTGAGATGTCTTTGTTTGGAGAAATCAAATTCTTTGTTGGTTTACAAGTTCGTCAGATGAAGGATGGTATCTATATTACCTAGTCTAAATACATCAAAGAGATAATGAAGAAATTTGGATTGGAAGATTCCAGACCAGTTGGGACACCTATGTCTGCTGGACATAAGTTGTCTAAGGATGATGAATTAAAGGAGGTAAATCAGACTATCTACAAATCCATGATTGGTAAACTTTAATATGTTGTTCACACTAGGCTTGATATTGTATTACTAGTTGGTATTGTTGCAAGGTTTTCAACTAATCCTAGAGAGAATCATTTGATGGCTATCAAAAGTATTCTGAGATATCTTGAGGGCACTAAAGATTATGGATTATGGTATAAGAAAGGAGGAAACTTTTATTTGAATACTTTTACTGATGTGGATTGGGTAGGTATTGTTGATGACAGAAAGAGCACCAGTGGTGGATCGGTCTTTCTTGGAAAGAGGTTAGTCTCTTGGACCAGAAATAAACAAAATTGAATCTCTCAGTCTACAACAGAGGCAGAGTATGTTGCTACAACAGTCAATTGTTCAAATATCATATGGTTCAAACACATGTTGTCAGGTATGAAGGAGGAAATCAAAGAACCATTTATTATCTACTGTGACAACACTAGTACTATTAAAATTTCAAAGAACCCTGTGATGCATACTAAGACTAAGCATATTGCAATAAACTATCATTTCTTGAGAGAATTGGTTTAGGAGAAGAAGTAAGGTTGGAATATGTGAATATTAAAGAACAACTTGAAAACATATTCACAAAACCTTTACCTAAGGATGCATTATTGTATCTTAGAGGAAAGCTATGGGTGACTCCCCTAACTGAGGCTCACTAAAGCATGGATTAGTGATGCATCAACTGAGCTACAGTGAAGAGCTAGCAAGTTGATGCAGATTGTCAGAGCTTATTGCATTTGAATCAATACATCAGGTACATTACAACTTCATTGGATAGATTCTTTTTCTTTGGATGTCAAAGAGGGAGAGATTATTGATGTCCTACAAAATAAATTATTGAGGGAGAAATTTTATCAGAAACAGAGATTTATGTAAGAGGGAAAAATCTGTATTTCAGTGACTGTGAAGAAAAAGGGATTTTCTGGACGAGAATCATAATGAAGATAAGGACATTATAAAATTTTATTCTTGTTTCTGCTACTCTAAAATTCTTTGTATAATGACATGTTGTTTTTCCATCTGTAAAGAAGAAAATGATGGTGGGAGTGGTGTATTGATCTCCTAAATAGAATTTTCCAAATAGATGTTTGTATGTAAAAGAGACCAATGTCATCATTTAATTCCTTACATTTAATTTGTGTTTGTTTGTTTGATAAAGAATATTTAAATTGAAAGCAAAGATTAATGGAGTGAAATACCAACCTTAGATCATATCAGATCTGAAAATGCCATTTTTGAAGCCTTTGTTGAGTTTTTGGAAAATCTAAGATTGGATCTAGAATGGAAACGCAGAGATGAACAAAACCCATAAATATTTTTCCATACTGAGAAAGTTCTGATTTGCACCCTCAAGTCAATGTCACCATTTGCTAGAATTTTTGATTCTGCCCTAGGTCACAATCAACCTAAAACGTCTCATATCAAAATTCTATTTTTGGATCCTAAAAGTTTGCTGAAAAGGGTATCCAGATCTGTACTCTATTTTATTATTCCCAAACTTGTAACTCCCAAAACAACACCTACAAATATCTAAAAAAGAGGGGTTTTAGGGTGGCTATATGGGGTTTTTCCTTAGTCAAACTCCCATTTTGGTGATCTCCACCTCCATGAATAGCCAAATATAATAGAATTTATGTGTGTGTTTTTCTTTTGAATGTGTAATGTCAAGATCTAATCCTCTAGATTAAAAATCCTAATATGAATTGAAAATGAGAAAGCAATGAATAGATTTGAATGTGATAAAGAAAGCATACCAAGCCCCCAAGGCTAAAGTATTCCTACCAAACTCACAACCTATAATTTCTACCCCATGATAATATCCTTTGAATGCTTGGAGGTTGAAAATGGTGGATCCAAGAAGAAGGAAAGAAGGAAGATGTCTCTCTTGCTCCAAAGAAGATCCACAATGGTTTGTCTACAAAAGTGCTTGAATGTATTAATGCATCATCATGTCTTATCCTTCTATATCATCCTCTTTCTTCCTTGCCTCATCATCATGTCAAAATCATAATTGCATCATATCATCTTACGATTCTTTTTCATGTCCAAATGAAGGCAAAAGAGAGTGTTTATATAGAGATCTCAATATAGACCTCCTAGGGCAATGCAAGGGACCCAAGTTCAAATTCCACCTTGAATTATGGTCCAATTTCAATCACCAACCAAGGAGGGGATGTATTAATCTAAATATAAGGGAAAACACTTTCGCATCTGGACCCGGGGACCTATTTTATGTTTTAGAACCCCGATAGGCTCCAGATTTGAAAGTGGGGACCATCACCTAACAGGGGTCAAGGTCGACCTCAACCTTGACCTAGGTCAAGGACTACCTCAATACCGACCTAGGTCAAGTTAGACCTCAAACTTGACCAAGGTCAATGTCGACCTTGACCCTGAACTGAGGTTTCAGGCTGGTCACCTTGGGAAATCTGTAAGATTCCCAGGTCAACTAGGAACCCAAGAAGGTGAGAAAACATATCAAGATGTTAGATAGAGGCAAAAATGCCAAAGAGTAAGTGTGATGAATATTCAGGAGATCCAATACATATATTCTACCCAAAAATATGGAATCGTAGAAAGGGAGATTAAGGAGGTCCTACATGACACTAACCCTAATTTCACCTAGAAATGCATAATCAAGTGCATGTGCATCGTAAATGAAAATCTAATATGAAAATGTACTAAATGAGGGTGCTAAACATACCCAAATGGAATTGCTTTCATTTTAAGATGATACATTTAGCCCCCATTTTAGCTTAGTTAGGACACTACGTGAATATGCAAGCTAAAGTAAGAAAATATTGTAAAGTAAAAAGGTTAGTATCCGTTAGTATCTGCAACCTGCAACACAAGGTTAATGAAAATTGAAAGATAACCTAAGAATTACTAAGATGGTTTTGAGAAATTCATAGAGCCCCTTATGCCCCCCTGTTTCGGCTTACTAATTCTGAAAGGTGAAACAGGGTGATAAAGTTAGATCTATACATTGGATATGCAATTTGTTGAAAATGTTCTTTCCTAAACCATTTAGAAGGATTCAAAATATACCTAAACCAATTTAATAGGTTAGGTATATGAATCAAAATTCCAATGCCACTGATGACACTAAAAATGGAGCTACCAAACTCAAGTTATGATGAAAAGAGTGAATGCCTATCTAAATGCATGTAAAAAGAAATTCAAATTTGACCTAAGTAAATTCAAATGAAACCCTAAAAAAACCCTAATAAAACCCTAATTTTAAGCTATAAATAATATGAAGAGCACTTACCTTATCATTCTTACCATTTGTAGAGATTGGAGTTGAGGAGCAAGATGCCAAAGAGAGAGGAACTTCGAGCGAGTCGCGTGGAGGTCCTGAGGGAGTGTTTGGCCAGTGGAAAACCACTGCCTGAGGTAGGTGCCTTGTTTTTGATGTTTTAATTGATAAATTCTTGTTTTTATAGGGAAGGTCAACCCTGACCCAAAAATTTTGACCTTGACCCAGTTATGACGACCTTGACCTTGGCAGGTAAACCATAACTAGGAAGGTCCAGTCCTTTCTGGGGATAATGTCGACCCTAACCCAAAAAGGTTGAACCTAACCCAGAAAGGTCGACCTTGACCCAAAAAGGTCGACCCTAACCCAAAAAGGTCTACCCTGACTAGGTCAAGTGATAATTTTAGTTACTTGATGATAGATGACTGATATGACGTTTGTTTGTGCTACAGGATCTTGTCTGCCTCTGAGAGCATCCCTTTGGTGGGGTTGTATTAGGTGTCAAAGAGAACTTGTTTGAGCTACAACATGAGGATATACAGTTACTGAAAGATGTGGGATTGTACTGGGTAGAAATCCTACCATAGATGAGGTTCCATTGGTCCATGATATTGACCATGATAGAGAGATGGGACAAGGACACTTGTTCCTTACATCTTTCATCAGGAGAGATCATGATCACATTGGAGGATGTGTCCAGAATCCTACAACTTCTAGTCTAAGGTGAGCCTGTTAGACTAAGAGTATAGTGGGGTCCTCCTAAGGTATTTGTAGATGGAGAGTATTATTTGGGATGGGTACCACAAATGAGGACCCAGTCAGATCAGATCACCCTATCATCCATACTAGTAGTTCTAACACCTTTGGTATGGAGAGTGATGCTATGTATACTCTCTTTGGTTGTGATACCCAACATAAAGGGTATTGTTTTGTTAGCACCATTCACGGATCTTGTGTGCAGGATGGAGGGTCACAAAGTTGTTTTCTCATGGGGGCACAACATGTTAGCCCATATTTACCATGAGTTGAGTCAGCTAGTGAGATTTCAGTGGGAGAGTCTTACGATATGCACCTTGTTACAGGTTTGGATGTTTGAGCATTACGCATGTACCCAACCACAAGGTATTCCAATGTTAGTAGATGCTTGCACACTGAGAGCCTTTTCATATCTACCAGGAGATGTATGGGAGTACGAAGATATCCTCTTTTGGAGGGTACACTTTGACTGTACACTAGGTGTGGATGTGATATGAAGACCATACTATTGGATGACCAGATGGCCAGATACTTGACACCAATTGAGAAACTCCCAGTAGAAAGCTGCTAGAGGGTCCTAGTAGTCATGCAGTGATGCCATATTATTATGATAGAGTTATGAGGAAGTTTGGTTTGACACAGGGAGTCCCTTGGATATTACCTCGGTACGGATATCCGATGAGATATTACCAGAGACCCGGTGCCATATGCAGACCTACAATAGAAAATATTGTAGATAGTGACACAGATGAGACTGAGGATATAGAGGTGGACCCTACTGTATCCCACCCAGGGGTGAGCAAAGAGTATATCAGATATTGGAGTCTATAGGGGACCCATCCCATCTTCCCTGATGACTACCCTACATGTGATCCAGGTCTTTCAGAGAGGATGCGCTGGGGTGGTGACACACCAGAGGAGGAGGAGGATCCCATTCCTGAGGGAGATCCCATGGAGGAGGAGAGAGCTAAGGAGAGAGCAGAAGAGAGAGTGGATGAGGGAGCATACAAGAGACTAGAGGATATGCCCCCAATTGGTAGTATAGATGCAGATGATTAGGCGATACATGTTGTACCATTGAGATCACGATGACCTCCCCGTGCACATAAAGAGACACCACCACCTAAACCTAGATGTAGTAAGTGAGGAGAGGGTAGTCACTCCATGCCCCCACCATCTAGATCCTTTGATGATACTCAAGATGGAGATCCAGGTATGGTTTATGTATTTGATAAAATATTTTAAGTAAAATTTTTGTTAAAAGAAGTACTAAAAGATAGATATGTTTGAATTTGGTAGCTAGTGTAACAGAGTGGAGGAGCTTTGTATCTGAGGTTCTGAAGGATAACTATTTATCCTACCGACTACCAGCTAGCGAGTGAGAGTCCCTTATTGGACAAAGAGATCCTAACTAACATGCAGATATTTTTGCATGCGTCCACCAAGAGCTGAGGTTATGCAAAGAAAGGGAAGAGATATTGATGGCTGACCTACAGAGAGCTCATGAGCGCAACTATGAGATGAGAATATTGAGGAGTCATACACGAACTACCATACTGAGATATTTAGCATCACACCACAAAGCATAAAGAGCTGGGAGCCACTGACCCTTAGAGCATAGAGATAGAGATTGATAGCCATGACATATGTGCCATATATGTACCAAACTCTTGGATATTTATATATGAAAATTTTGCTTGTCCAGATAGTTCTATGATTGATTACTTGTTCTTTTCATCAATACACAAAAACTTAACATAAAGAAAGAAATGAAATTAATGTAAAAGTGTATTCAAATCATATAACCTACAAACTAGACATAACCATTCTATAGGGAATACATAAATACATAAAGAAAAGTTGATGTATTAGGGATAATAACATTTGAGATGCATAATATTAATAGGTTCCTTAAGGGGAACACCATTCATATCAACAATCTTATAAGCACCTGAAGTAAAATCCTCAATAACCACAAAAGGTCCAAGACAATTAGGGATAAATATCCCTTTTTCACCAGGTAAAGCATTCACATTCCTTTGATTTGCATATAAGACTAAATCACCTACCAAAAATGACCGTTCAATCACCTTATCATTGTACTATTTTTAAAGTGACTTATGATAAGCCTTAATATGTTCCAAAGAATTTATTCATTGTTCATCCAACATCTCTAATTCTTGTAACCTTTATTCCCGGAAGGTATCTTTATCAATTATCCCATGGAATGAAACACGTAAAGAGGGTATTTCTAATTCTAGTGGCATAATAGCATTAGTACCATAAACAATATTATAAGGAGAAGTACCCATGGTAGTGCAGACACTAGTCCTATAAGCCCATAAAGCATAAGTGAGTTGAGTATGACAATCTTTTGCATGCTTATTAACAATTTTCCTTAGGATTTTTTCAATAACTTTGTTCGATGCTTCCGCCTGACCATTAGATTGAGGATAGTAGGGGGTAGAAAATATATTTTGAATATGATATTTCTCCAAGAATTTTGTGACTTCTTTATTTTTGAAGGAAGTACCATTATCCGAAACTATCATTGAAGGTATACCAAATCGTGCTATAATATGATTAAGAATAAAATCACAAATAACATCCGCAGTAGTAGAGCGGAGAGGAATAGCCTCTACCCAATTTGTAAAGTAATATGTAGCTATGAGAATGTATGTATTTCCTTGAGAAGAAGCTGGTGAAATTTTTCCATTAAGATCAAATCCCCAAATGCTAAAGGGCCACAGAGTAACTTGATTATGAAGCTCACGAGCAGGAGCATGAATTAAATTACCATGTTGCTGACACTGAGGACACTTCTTAACAAATGTAAAGGAATCTTGTTTGATTTTTTTCCAATAATATCTCATTCTAAGAAGTTTATTAACTAAAGATTTCCCACCAAAATGTCCTCCATAAGAACCAAAATGAGCTTCTGCTAAAGCTATTAGGACTTCGGTTCTACCAAGACATCTTAATAGCAAACCATTATAAGAACGTTTGTAAAGGGTATTGCCCAAAATGATATATCGTGCTACAAGCTTCCTAATATGATTACACATGTTCCTTGTTGCTGATTCAGGAAATGTATTGTCTTTCAAAAAGTGAAAGATATGCGAATACCATTCATCCAAATGCAATTTACAACAATCAGCATTACCCTTATTATAAATTGCAAGTTGTTTAAGAGTGTGTATAGTAAATTGAAATTCTTCAACATTATTCTCAAGACACACCAAGGAAGCTCCACTTGCCATGGCGTCTGCGTGTCAATTATCCTTCCTAGGTAAAGTCTAAATCGTATAAGAAGAGAATTGTGAAAGGATATCAAGAGCTAATTATTTATATTGTGACATTTTATCATTCTTAGTCTCATAACCCCCTTTGATTTTTTCAACAATCAATTGTGAATCCCCACATTTCCAAGTTTTTAATTTGAAGGGATGAAGTTGCTCGTAAGCTAGCTATAAGAGCTTCATATTCTGCAATATTATTAGTACAAGGAAAGGTCAATTTATATGACATAGGGATTGGTTTCTTTGTAGGAGGGACCAATATGACACCTACACCAGAACATGTCTTACATCTAGAACCATCAAAATATAATTCCCAAACACCTTCTTGTTTAATAGCTAAAATATTCTCATCTGGGAATTCTATTGAGGCGAAGTTCGTATGAGAACGAGGACAGGGAGATTTAGATAGATAATTAGTTAAAGCTTGTCCTTTAATTGAATTTTGAAGAATGAAATTAAGATCAAATTCAGTAAGTAACATCACCCATTTAGCCAAATGATCAGAGAGATAAGTTTTTGAGAAAAGGTGTTTAAGAGGATCAAATTTTACAATTACATTAACCTCAACATTCAATAGATAATGCCTGAGTTTTTGACAAGCATAAACTAAAGCCAAGAATTATCTTTCTAAATCAATATATCTTGTTTCATATTCAAGTAAAGTCCAATTGATGAAGTATACCAGTCTTTCCTTACCTTCATTATCATGTTGAGCCAATAATGCATTCACAGCGTAGGAAGTTGCAGAAGTATATAGATAGAAGGGTTTATTGAATTGAGCAGGTTGCAAAATAGGATGGTTAGCAATATACTCCTTAAATTGCTCAAATGATTGTTTACACTCCTAGTTCCAAGAAAAATTGGTATCTTTTCTAAGAAAGGAAGTGAAAGGAACAGTTCTATCAGCTAAGTTAGAAACAAAGCAACGAATAGATTAATTTTTTCCTTGTAAACTACGTAATTGAGAAATATTCTTAGGAGGATGCATGTTAACGATAGCATAAATTTTTTTAGTATCCACTTCCATACCTTGCTTAGAGATTATAAATCCTAATAATTTACCAGAATCAACTCCAAAAGCACATTTCTTAGGATTTAATCGCATATTATAACTCCTAATCCTTTCAAATATTTGTCTTAAAATGAACACATGGTCCTT
>MU224892.1:169620-188767 GCA_018584345.1 Thuja plicata
AGGTAACCATGCACACATCCTATGGTAAAGGTCAATTGGAGAAGTTGTGGAGGAGGATGAAATAGGAATAGGATCCATGGAGATCTCATTTGAACCATTTTCATTCTCACTTCCATGTACCTCATTAGGGGATCTATTCTCTTGTACGATAAAATCTTCATCAAAGTATTCAAAACAAGAGTCATACATATTGAACACACAATAAAATAACAAGCATGTAAATGTTTTTGTGTTTTAAAGAAATTATATATATTTATATATATATTATGTATTTTTTGGAATATAAATGCAAGAGAATAAAAGAAAAGCTACTTCTATATGCATGAAAGATCTTAATATGAAATGAAAATCTAACACCAAAGAGAAAGAGTTGTCTATCGCGGGTTCACCAAAATGTAAAGAAGAAAATGATGGTGGGAGTGGTGTATTGATCTCCTAAATAGAATTTTTCAAATAGATGTTTGTATGTAAAAGAGACCAATGTCATCATTTAATGCCTTACATTTAATTTGTGTTTGTTTGTTTGATAATGAATATTGAAATTGAAAGAAAAGATTATGGAGTAAAATACCAACCTTACATCATAGCATATCTGAAAATGCCATTTTATGAAGCCTGTGTTGAGTTCCTAGAAAATCTAAGACCAAATTTGGAATGGAAACGCAGAGACGAACAAAACCCAGAAATATTTTTCCATTCTGAGATAGTTCTGATTTGCACCCTCAAGTCAATGTCACCATTTGTTAGAATTTCTGATTGTGCCCTAGGTCACAATCAACCTAAAAAGTCTCAGATCAAAATTTTGTTTTCGGATCCCAGAAGTTTGCTGAAAAGGGTATCTAGATATGTACTCTATTTTACTATTCCCGAACCTGTAACTCCCAAAATAGCACGTGTAAATATCTGAAAAAGAGGGGTTTTGGGGTGGCTATATAGGGTTTTGCCTTAGTAAAACCCCCATTTTGGTGATCTCCACCTCCATGAATAGCCAAATATAATAGAATGTATGTGTGTGTGTGTTTCTTTTGAATGTGTAATGTCAAGATCTAATCCTTTAGATTAAAAATCCTAACATGAATTGAAAATGAGAAAGCAATGCATAGATTTGAATGTGATAAAGAAAGCATACCAAGCCTCCAAGGCTAAAGTATTCCTACCAAACTCACAATCCATAATTTTTACCCCATGATAATATCCTTTGAATGCTTGAAGGTTGAAAATGGTGGATCCAAGAAGAAGGAAAGAAGGAAGATGTCCCTCTTGCTCCAAAGAAGATCCAAAATCATTTGTCTACAAAAGTGCTTGAATGTATTAATGCATCATCATGTCATGTCCTTCTATATTATCCTATTTCTTCATTGCCTCATCATCATTTCAAAATCATAATTGCATCATATCATCTTACGATTCTTTTTCATGTCCAAATGAAGGCAAAAGAGAGTGTTTATATATACATCTCAATATAGACCTCCTAGGGAAATGCAAGGGACCTAAATTCAAATTTCACCTTGAATTATGGTCTAATTACAATCACCAACCAAGTAGGGGATGTATTAATCCAAATATTAGGAAAAACACTTCCGCATCCAGACCTGGGGACCTATTTTAAGTTTTAGAACCCCGATAGGCTCCAGATTTGAAAGCGGGGACCATCACCTGACAGGGGTCAAGGTCAACCTCGTCCTTGACATAGGTCAAGGAAAACCTCAAACTTGACATAGGTCAAGGTAGATGTCAACCCTGACCTAGGTTAGGGTTGACCTCGACTCTGAACTAAGGTTCCAGGCTAGTCACCTTGGGAAATCTGTAAGATTCCCGGGTCAACCGGGGACCCAGGAAGGTGAGAAAAAATATTAGGATGTTAGATAGAGGAAAAAAGGCCAAATATTAAGTGTGATGAATATTTAGGAGAGCCAATACATAGGTTCTACCCAAAAATATGGAATCATAGAAAGGGAGATTAAGGAGGTCCCGCAGGACACTAACACCAATTTCACCTAGAAATGCAGAATCAAGTGCATGTGCATCCTAAATGAAAATCTAATATGAAAATGTACTAAATGAGGGTGCTAAACCTACCAAAATGGAAGTTCTTCCATTTCAAGATGATACACCATCAGTGCCAAAGAGGGACATTGTTGAAGACATTTATTCAATTGTGTATTGTTATTGATGTTACACAAATGTATTGATTTGCTGTATTAACTGAGCTTTGTGAGTTAATGAAGGAAGTTTTGTATTTAACCAAGTTCACTCAGGAAATAGAGTAATTTTGGTTTCATCCAATTAACGGTTTGGCATCAAAGGATTACAGTGTCAATCGAGTTATGCATTTAGTGTCAACCGACTAACAACGGTTTACACTTTATGTTTAATTGGTTAATTGCAGCCGACAGACTTCAGTTTTATTATTTATTTGGAAAGGTATTCAAGCCAACTTGACAAGGGTCATCATATATAGACATGGTCAAGTTTGAATTGAATGTGTGGAAGATTTTTTGATATGAAGAGTGAAGGCGAAATAAGAGGGAATTCTGATTAAGGAAAAAATATCTAGACCGAGCTACAAAAGAATATTTGATCAGTGAGGATCCAGTTAAAGCCATAACAGAGATCTAAATTTGCAAAGATAGTTTCTTCTTCAATCAGGTCAAACTCATTGCTACCCTCTAACAATTGTAGCAGTGATCCAAAATCTCTTAACATAGTAGACTTAAAAGTCTTTCATAAATCCTCTCACAAGGTAGCATTTCTATATTGAAGTGTTTGAAGACCTCTAACAAGGCCAAACCTAACAGGGTGATTAAATCCTCTAATAGGGTCACACCTTATAGTCTATTTTGTAACCTTTAACAAGGTTGGCTCCTAACGGGGCTCACTTAAGAAGAGTGAAAAATAGTAACTAGTTTCAATTGGTGGTTTTCACAAATTGGGTTTCCACGGTAAATCTTGGTGTCATCTGTGTACATTTTATTTTATTTATGCTTAAGGTTTCTGCATTCAATCACTAAAGGTTAAATACATTTAATATCTTAAGATTGCTTTGTTAACCAAGTAACAACATAATATCTTTTATTAACCGAGCAGAGTGATAAGTTTGATTAAGACATCTTAGGGACTTGGATTTGTTTTTGTGGTAATTGATTCACCCTTCCCCTTTTAGTTACTCTACTCATTTCCAACACATAACTCTTATATATTTCACACCTTGATCTTGTGCAACATGATTTGCCAACCAAGGCAGCCAAGAACAAAAGAAAATAATAAGAATATTATTGTTGACCAAAAAATCTACCAATCTGATCATTCCAATCTATGTGGACTGCCAAATCATCAAGAACATGGTTCAATAACATCCTTCAACATAATGAAAAACACACAAACATTCAAATCCATCCCATCCATTGGATTTTCTAGCACCTTTTAAAATGAACCTAAAGAACACTATACACAACCTCTATGAGAACAAAAATATGCCTTACAGATCTCTAAAGTAGAAACCATTTGAATTAGGAACACCTGAGTATGTCCCAAACATACTCCTTGATGTACACCAATAAATTTTAGACTGGTCATGCACACCAAATGTCTTTCTATCTCACTATCAACTCTATCAACCACACTATCTGCCAATTACCAACTCTGACTTCAAAACATACTCAAATCTTCATGCGAACCTCTGCAACTTCACATGGTTTAAGTAGACAACCTCACCAAATTCCCATGAGGTGCGCTACTCCTTATCAACAATATCTAAACCTCATTGAACCTCTAAACATCTATTCCACTTGAAAAATTGCAACAAATAAGTTAGCATCAAACAATCAGACCTTATTATAAATCCTAGTGATATGTTGACATCAATGAATGGGTTAACCCTTCCTGGAGTAATTTGGGCAACAACTATCTATAGTTGACTCACTTGTAGGCCATGCCCAATATCTTCCATGCCCTTGCACCATTGCACAACTTCTTCCACCTCTCCAACAGTTAAAACTATTTTTGGCCCCCTCCTCTTAGTGATTGTTGTTCCCAACAACCATGCCCTAAAGCTGGAAGCAAATATCTTCCACTTCTTTGTTTCAACCCTTAGTGATATCTTTCCTTTTTCAATGCTACTAGCTATAGAAACCATTTCAGAAATTTTCCACTATGTTATTGGGGCTAGAGGGGCTAGGTTTTTTGAGACCAAATCCCCTCCATTACCTTGTTGTGCATGCACTTCTTCGGTATTGACAACAAAAGAATTAACTAGAACTTCTTCTGCATTGTTAGGAGAACCATTATCAACATCTTCTACATTAACCTTTTTGTCTATGAAATGCATGTCATGAGTTACTCTTATACTTCTCTTCCTAGTGTTTATTTTCTTTGACTTTGGTTTGGGTGCAATGGTTCTAACTTAAGCTGCAACCACTTTCTTTATATCAAAGTATACCAATTACCACATACCTGGGTTTACTTGTTCAAATTGAAGAGTTCTTGTTAAATCATTCACATATATTAAAGTTTGTATGAAAACATATATGGTTGTACGTACACAACCATATATTTATGTATGTATGTGTGCAAAGAAATATGCATATGTGCACATGTATGTATCTATGTAAGTAATTGTGTACGTACATTCATATATGTAGTGCATATGAGGTTTTTATTTTAGTGAATGTAAACTTACAATGCATACAATCAATGTAATCCTAAGAATGTATTGAGTCAATATAAGATTGGCATTGCATACATTCGATGATTACAAAGAAATTCATAGAGTGAATGAGTAAACAGAAATTCATAAATTCAATTGTAAACTTATCAATGTAGAAACATTCCATGTAATAATTTTAGAGTATGATTAAAAAAAGTGATGGACCTACTAAAACCCTCTATTGAGTACAGAGAAATGGTTGAAACAAACAAGAAACCATAAAAGCAAATGAATACAATAACATTTCATGATTACACTAGCAAATGAATACAATAAGCTAATTTTAGGATTAAACTAGCAGATTTAATAATATTATTGACAATGTACTGTATTTATTTGACATTCCATGTGATAATGTCACAATATAATATAAGACAAATGCATACAGTCAATGTCAACTTAAGAATGCAAACAATAATTACGAAGACAAACAATTCAATGTCAACTTAACAATGCATATAGTGATTGTAAGCTTAGAAAATGACTACAATCAGTGTGACAAACAATTCAATGTCAGCTTAAGAATGCATTGCATGTAGAGAAATGAAGTCAGCGGGAAGCGTTTGTGGGAGAAGAAGTTTTGAGAAATTGGTGGAAAGAATGGTAAATAAACATGGTTTTAGATCTCGCGGTGGTTAGGTTATCGCCCAAGTTTGGTAAATTACGTTGAAGACGGTGAGAAAGGAACATGTAACCAAGGTTTGTCATGGGGTGTCAGTTCATTTTGAAGGGTCCTTTGATGCATCTCATTATATGAACCCTTGATTAATGCAAGGGCCCAAGTATTTATATTAAATTGAAATCCTAATGCAAATGTTGACATAGTGAGCGGTCCCATATTAAAAATATCTTATACTTATATGTATACATTTTTATTAATGCATATTGTGTATACCTTACTATAACAAAATATTCTAATATGAAGGTTGTTACTCCAATTGCACATTGAAGTTATCATTAGTTATCAAGCAGAACTAATGGACAGTGAGTAACAAAGTCACAAATAGGATAGCCGATTTAATCACCAAAGTAAAGAGTCAACCGAGACAACCAATCACGCTCAGAGTAAACTGAGTATAGTGATTACTGAGTAGATAGACTAAACCGAGCAGAAGACAACACCGATCTACAAGCATATCCAAGATACAAAGGATCACCAAGCACCGAGAGACAACATAACTAAGTGGAACAGAGACCACCTAAAAGTTTTTTATGACACATTAATCTATGTAACAACTTTTTAGCCAACCTAGATAACAGTTTAAGCGATCAAGGAGTACATTAATTATGGATATACAACATTAATTTTTTATGTCTCCTATTTGTAGATGATAAAGGTAAATTATGTACACCATTGATCTTAGTATAAGGATGTAATCGTTAAACCGTAATTAGGTCATATCATTTGATATATAATTGTATGGATGTTAAATTTTGTTATGTATGTTGATCAAGAAATGATCAAGTAGCCGTCATACTACATACATCGGAGATCAGACAAGGGATTTTCAGAAATAGACTACATTGCAAAAATCAGTTTACATAACTAAGCCAAGGCTACTGAGCAGAATAGAGTAGAAGTTATTATCATTAACATTGAGGTGATCTATATTTTTATGAGCTTAATGGATCTGTATCAGCAATATTGAGATAGTATATGTTTCAGATCAACTTTTTGTTACTCTCTAACAATTGTAATAGACTCCTAAATCTCTTATCAGAGCATACTTAATAGTCTTATTGTAAATCTCTTAACCTAGTGCACACATAGATTGTGTTGCAAAATCCTCACACAAGGTAGATCTAATTGATATTATTGTTACTCCTAACAGGGTAAGATCATCAGAAGTGATCATTTTGTAAAGCTTTAATAGGCTAACTTTATTTCTGCAGTAGTGAAGTTTTGTGGGTCTCATCCCCACCGTAGTTTTTACCTTCTAACATGGGTTTTCTATGATACCAAAATACTATTGTCATGAGAATTTTATTTTATGTATGTATATTGTTTACTTTACATGCATTTACATTTTAGTGTTGATACTATGTATGCAATTCACTCAATTGGTTAATGAAGAACATAGATGACAATATTTGATTGATAAAGTTTTAAGGGTATTGATTCACCCCTCCCCTCTTAGTACAAATCCTTTTAATTATCCCAACAATTGGTATCAGATATAGTTCTCTTATTTTGAAGGTTTAATAGCTGAAGAGAAAAGATCTTACAATGGAGAGGTATACACTTGACAAAAATATTGAGAATCAGAAGTTACAGTTGTAGAGCTATGTCGAACAATGTAAGAAAGCTAAAGAGAAACTCAAGGAGATATTGATTAAGAGAAAGGGCATGGAACTTTGCTGTCATGAAATTGATTATCATGAAGAAGAGGTTCATGAACCATTCGATACATCTGGATTTGAATCTGGTAGCACATCTGATGCATCTGAAGCAATCATATCAAAGCTATCTGAAAGCAATCAACAACTTACTAAACAAGTGAAAGCACTGCAGATCAGTCAAGATACACAAATTCTTAGCATTGTTGAAGTCTTGAATGATGCAAAGAAAGTTGAACAAGATAGAAACATGGTTGTTGATGACAGAAGATAGATGACTGAAAAGTTACAAGAGAAAGAAACCGATGATACTGAGTCAGATATAGAACCAAGCAAGGCACCTAAGGCCAAATGAAGTAAGAATACAAAGAGTGAATCATCATCAAAGAACAAATCATAGTAGGTGACAAAGGATTCACCACCTTTGAAGAAAGGTGTAGAAAAAATAACCATACCCTCACCAAAATTTACATACCAGACAAGAAAGCAGAAGGGTGCTACTACTACTGCATCGAAACCAAAGAGGAGATATGTGCAAAACAAAGATGACAAGGATGATTCTGATGATAATCCAGAACAATTTAAGGTTATAAAAAATAAGCCATCATAGACAATTTATGATATTGTAGATATAATAAAGACTTCCAGATAGTTAGCACATCCACAGATACATGCATATTCTGATCTAACCACCAAGCACAAGGATAAGCTAGAAGAAGCAATAATAGGTATGATGATTAACTTTAAACAAGTTCTAGTTGAGTTTTCTACTTCAATTCCATTGGAACTATATGATAGAATATCATCTAGATAGACATATGCACTCCAAACCGAGAAACAGATGAGAGAAGCAACTCTCACAATTATTAAAGCCGAGTGCACAGTTGAGGAAATTCATGATATAATGAGGCAATATGCCAAGCAATTTTAGAAGAAACAAAGAACATTGAATATCCTACAAGGTAATATGAAGGAAGTGGATATTGAGAGCACCAAGATTTGGAATGAATTGCTGAATCCAATCAAAGACATCCAGGATACTGAGAAAGTAAATGGTGTTGCATCTATTAGACCAAGTATAGAACCTACAATAACTTATGCTGAAGAAATTTATAGTGTGTTAGATGGTATTCCTAAACTTTTGACTAATTTAGGCCACCTAGATAACATGATCACTGATGTATCTAAAGGAGATCTGGATGAAACAACCAAGGAAGATGAGTCAATTGGAGCAACTGAGACGATTGATGAGCAAGATACATCATAGTTCACCCAAGTGAATGTACCTGGACAGTTACCTATTCTAGTCAAATAAATTGAGATGGATACCGAAGCACAACAGAAGCCACCTGAGAAAGCAACAGATACAACTGAAGATAAGGGTGAATATCATGGTAAGGACACCGAGCATAGTGGTGGGATGACACAAGATGATACACCTAAGGATACCACTGATGCTGCAGAGGAAAAATGTGAAGGTAACAAAGAAACTCTTGACAAGATAGTAGATACATCTACTATCGACACAAGTTCAATTATCAAGGCACCTCACCAAGGTATCACAACTAGTACCGATCAATCAAAGTAAAAAATTGAGCTAAAGGCTCAGCTATCTTTTAGCACTTTCACCATCATCAAGTGAAGAAGAAGAAGAAGAAGAAGAAGAAGAAAGGAAATAAGAACATAGTTACATTGGATGAGATTATAGAGATTCCTAACTAGGATCCAAAGACACGTGATCTGGAAACACTGAAGAAATATGGTGAACTTTGTACCAGAAAGGCAGCACAAGACAAGCTTAGACTAGAAGCAAAGAGTGCTCAAGTACTAGAGAAAGAAAAAGAGATCCAAATGCAATTTCATCTGGATATCAACATTGATGAACAAATCCCCATAGTGGAACAAATTGAACCACTCACCGAGGCAATTTACCATCTTGATATTGATGTCGAGCAGAAACTAGAAGAAAGAGAAGAGAAGAAAATCCAATATAAAGTTACAGAGAAGATCAGCCAAACAGTGGCAATACATAAGGTAACTCTATCAGAACTTGTAAATTGTTTAGAAGATATCAAATTAGAAGCCATTACTATTCTACAGCATTTATGCACATTAGACCACTTGACTACCGAGATTAGTGAAAAGATAAACAAATAGATCAAGATCTAAAGGATAGTGAAAGGAGTCTTTCAACCGAGAAACATGCATTGCAGATGCATTACACCAAGGTACTTCTAAAAAAGAGGTTAAGACTTAACCTACAAAAAGAAGAGGAACAAATCAGAGAGAAAGTAACCAAGCTCCAGGCGACATTACTACCGCATTTAGTCATAATGCAGAAACATGTGACAAAGGAAAAGAATCTCATTGCCACCCTAGAACTATCAGTGATAGAAAGCATATATGATATACATGCTCAGCTAAAGCTAGAGCTACTCACCTTTGAGCATTTGAAGGAGGAATGGGAGAAATTATTGGAAACTCTCAAGAATGCCCTTCCCAATATTTTTGAAAAACTGTAAGTTCTACACCTTTTGTCATTAATTTCAAAAAGGGGGAAATATATGTATATATGTATAGTAAAAGGGGGATACTATAATCATCGGTATGAGTTCATATACATATACCAAGTATATAGAAAGGGGGAGCATGTACAAAGGGGGAGTCACTATGTATATCATTATGTACAGTACAATTTTTTTGATACTAATGCCAAAGGGGGAGAATGTTACTCCAATTGCACATTGAATTTATCATTAGTTATCAAGTAGACATAATGGACAGTTGGTAACAAAGTCACAAACATGATAGATGGTTTAATCACCAAAGTGTAGAGTCAAATGAGAGCACTGATCATGCTTAGAGTAAATTGAGTATAGTTATTACAGAGTAGACGACTAAACCAAGAAGAAGACAACATCGAGCTACAAGCATAACCAAGCACCAGTATAAACAAGATACAAAGCATCACCGAGAATCGAGAGAAAACATAACCGAGTGGAACAGAGACCACCTAAAAGTTTGTTATGACACATCAATCTTTGTAACAAATTTTTAGCCGAACTAGATAACAGTTTACACGATCGAGGAGGACATTAATTACGGATATACAACATTAATTTTTTATGTCTCCTATGTGTAGATGATCAGGGTAAATTATGTACACTATTGATCTTAGGATAATGATGTAATTGTTAAACCCTAATTAGGTCATATCATTTGATATATAATTATATGGATGTAAAACTTGTTTATGTATGTTGATCAAGAAATGATCAAGTAGCCTCCATACTACAGACATCAGATATCAGACAAGGGATTTTGAGAAAGAGACTACATTGCAAAAATCAGTTTATAGAACTAAGGCAAGGCTACCGAGCAGAACAGAGCAGAAGGTATTATCATTCACATTGAGGTGATATATATTTTTATGAGCTTAATTGATCTGTATCAACAATATTGAGATTGTATATGTTTCAGATCAAATTTATGTTACTCTATAATAATTGTAATAGACTCCTAAATCTCTTAACATAGTAGACTTAACATGCATATTGTAAATCTCTTAACGGAGTGCACACATAGATTGTGTTGCAAAATCCTCACATGAGGTAGATCTAATCGATCTTATTGTTACTCCTAACATGGTTGGATCATTAGAAGTGATCATTTTGTAAAGCTTTAACTGGCTAACTTTATTTTTATAGTAGTGAATTTTTGTGGGTCTCATCCCCACCGCAGTTTTTACCTTCTAATAGGGTTTTTCTGTGATACCAAAATACTAGTGTCATGATCATTTGATTTTATGTATGTGTATTGTTTACTTTAGATGTGTGTGTGTTATTTTGTGGTTCCTGCAGCTGCAACACAACACTCCAATAAGTCATTATATTAGTGAAAAACAAGGGTTAGCAAGCATATCAATCACTAAAATTGACCTATTGCTTCCTATCTAAGAGGAGTATGAAAAATGCTATAATTACCCTCAGATTATGCATTTGTCGGTGACATATACAACCTAGAATGAAATATTCAAATGAAACTAATCTACATGCTCAAGAAATATGCATTTTAAGTTCTAAAAATGAAGATTATAACAATGCATGATAATAAAGATAAATAATGCAATATGGGTCTCTAATATTATGAACAACATAACACTGCTTTCAACAATCCAAAATTAGGGGCCCACTGAGCTTAAAACTCATTCTATTTATAGAAGAAACTAGGAGTGAGAGGATAGATAAGGCTATTAAATGTATGTGTAAGAGCATTAATGAGGGATAGCATTTATGAGGCATGGTGAGGGTATAACCATTAATGATGCATTTATGAGAGCATTAATGAAGCATAGTGAGGGTGTAAGTCCAAGCTTGAGAAAGTGGACTTTGAGGGAAGGGGAGCTTGAGAATGTGGACTTTTTGGAATGAGTTGAATTCCTAATCAAAAGTTTAGGAATGTGACATCATTAGGAAGTGGGTTAAGATGGCATTAAGATTAGAATTAGGCTTAGCATGGGTGAAGGGGTTGGGATTAGTTCGAACCCAAGAGTTAAGGTGGTTGAGATAGGTTAGGTTAGGGGTTAAAGGGAATATTAATGAAATGAATTAAATATATTCATTCAATAATAGGGAAAAATAAATTATTTAAGATTTTGTTTTCTTTTAATAATTAATTAGGACTATAGCCAATTAATTAGATTAATTAGGCTAGGGGATTGGCTTTTTGCAAGTGACAAGGTGAAATTAGGATTTTATTTAATTCCTTTTAATTAATTAACTTAGCCATGTTTTTTATTTATTTTGGTAGAATTGAATTGATTTGATTGGATTGGCTATGGCAATTAATGTAATTTAGTGATTAAATCACTAAGCGATTAAATTTGATTTAAATGAATTATGTCAAAAACTTGAAGATTTGTCTTGACATAATTAGGGGTATGATCACACTTAGGGAAAATAGGGTCTATGGTCAGAGAAAACTAAATTAGGGTGGTTACATTTGCCCCTCTTTGAATAGATGTGCGAGCAGCACATTGATTCAAAGAAATTTTTTGATGTTGACTTCAGAAAGTTTGAGAATTTCGCTCATGATCGAATGAAATGCCTAATGAGATCAGTCTCGCAATTGATTGAACTAAATTGATAGAATTGACTTTGAACTTGATTGAACAACAGTCAATAAGAAAAGCTCCTAAAGATACCAATTCTAAACTTGGTTGTGGTCCAAAAATTGATAATACCGATTTCAAACTTGATCGAATGAAGGTCAGTATAAAGCTGCCAGGAGCTTTAATAAGAATCTAAGAAAAAGTAAACATAGGATATCTAGCTTGTGAGAACCGAAGCCTTCAATCCAACATTCCCGACTTAGTCAAGGAACTGTCATGCCTTTAGTCTTTTGATAACGAATTCATTTTAATGTTGTTTTGAGTAAGAATTTGATTGATGATAGTGTGATCATGCCCCCTCGGGAATGAAATCAAAGAAAAAAGAATAAAATCCCTCTATTGAAATGATGTATCACTTGCATGGGTCGGTTAGATCAAGAAAGAATCAATTATAAGAAGTGAAGAAACGAAGGTGTGTTAAGAGAAAACACAATTGTACCAAGTTAATCACGTTAAAATGTAAGTTTTGAGTCGGGTAAAATGACCTCTAACCAAGATTTTTTATGAATAATGTGCAATGTGATGATGGAAAACTGATTGTGTACAGCTTGTGAATCATTTGCAGAACATATGGAGCAAAACTGCATTTTTAGGAGCTGTCGTAAAAAATTTACGGCACTGTGTAGAAAATTTTTGGTGCATTCAATTTCATTCCCAATTGAAAAAAAAGAGAACAAAATGAGTTTCAATTATCTGGGAGGAGTTCTGGAGCTCCTAAATAGCTCATAAAGGAAAATATATAGGCCCAAATTTACTTTTTACTCACTCATTTTCACTTTGCACCTTAGTAATTCAGAAAGCTCTGCAGAGAAGATGGTGGTCCCCTTGGAGAAGTATCATTTCAATCTTGGCCATCGACATCAGCGTCTAGATGACTACCCACCTCTGGTAAGTACCTGAAAACCTACCTTCTAAAATTTCCAGTTTTCAATTTTATGCATTTTAGCTCAATTTATAGCCATTTTAGTTCTGGGTCATTTCCTGCATTTGGCATCACATCCTCTAAATCCTACATCGCTTTCTATTTTTCCCCAAAATCCCGCGTCGCATCCTGTAATTTCAGGATCGTACCCTGATTTCCATTGTGGGTCGCATGCTGTAATTTTTTTCATGTTTTTCAAATTTTTGCACCCTATAAAAATAGGGTCGTACACGGCATCCCATGTCGCATCTTGTGAAAATAGGGTCACATCCTAGATGCCTCATCGCATCCCAAAAATTGGGGATCACATCCTGCAAATAGGATCGCACCCCGTAAAAATAGAATCATTTTTAGTTTTTAACTTAGTTAAATGCCCAGTTGGACTGTTTTACTTCTGCTAACAATGAAAATACTTAGCTTATAGGTTTTCTGCTTAGCTGGCTGAGATAGACCACTGATTTTGAACTTTTTTGGAATTAATATCTATTTGAACACGTTCCTTTTGAGGTAGTTTCATTCTGAGGACCATATCCTTTTCATGTCCTTGCTCTTACGAGGGCTTTGACTGATGATGAGGTAGAGTTAGTTTCCCGTGTGGGTTTACTATCATTGAGGGATTTACCTAATATTAGGGTAAATTGAGGGTTGTTGACTACTCTGGCCGAGAGGTGGCACTTAGAGCACAACACCTTCCATCTGCCTATGGGTGAGATGACCATCACACCGAAAGATGTGTGGCAGCTATTGAGAGTTCATGTGATGGGATGAGAGGTGCATTTTGATTCGACCTCAGCTTCATTGATCATGATAGAACAGTGATTCTTTGGTGATGATACTATTGCGTGTCGGTATCTAACATGGGACTACATGTGTGACCATTATGAGTGCCTTCTTGTATACTTGGTTGGATTGATCAGAGGCATCCTTATGCCTGATCATGGATAGTATGGATTCATGGTCAGTTGGTTCGACATGCTTGAGTAGATGATTGTATCATGGCACAGATTTGCATGGAGTAGTTGCATCCTTGCACACATATATAGAGAGTTTCATGAGATAGTATATCATTATTCATGAAGCATGACAATTGGTATTTTGGTTCTTCAGATCTAGGCCTGGGAGCATATCCCAGTTACATGGACGATAGTGGATAGGCAGCGACTACAAGAGTAGCCATATATATATATATATATATGTATTCTAGATGGATACAAAAACCCTATTTGGGCAAGGTGGAGTATTGGCACCATCTTTTTGATGATATGACTGTAGTAGTGTGGCATCCTTACCTAGATTTTGAGTAGTGGGGATCAAATAGGTGGCAAATGCCTTATTGCTTTTAGAGTAGGTACCTGATCAGATGAACTAGATACATTATTGAGAGATTCATAATGACCCATGTATTGAGGAAGTACAACTGGATGTAGGGCAGGTGCCAAGATACATCAGTATATGTATGGATTTGTGATGAGACACCATAGTGGGGATGAAATTTAGGTTATGAGACTGAGTAGTGAGTCATTGCAGAGATGGTAGCCATACCTTGGGAGCTGCGGCCTGATGTGGCTAATGATGGATGTTCAGATGGACTTCATGCTTAGATGCATCAGTATCCATTTACATGGTTTACAGCGCATGATGAGGCCATTCCACGGATTGAGGATACCTTTGATTATGATCCTATGGAGGACCGACCTGTTAGAGGTCAAGGAGGAGCTTAGAGATACAGAGGAGCCATGGGGAGGGATGGAGGTAGATATGGAGGTAGACATGGGAGAGATGTTAGGTTCCCTCCTCCTAATAGGGGATAGGATCTAGATGACCAGGATGATGCTGATGATAGGGGTGGAGGTGCGGTGGGTGGTGGAGAGAGTGCCAATGGCAGTGGGAGTGGCAGGCAGACTCGACTGATATTTTTTGCTCCTTAGAGGGATCCAGGTCCTTTTTTTACTAGAGAGTAGCAGAGGTAGAGACAGTAGTAGTAGGATAGGCCATAGGATAATCCTTCAGGGCAGGATACAGGAAGGGGTCCAAGCCAAGATGGAGATGCATTGTCACAGTGTGAGCTTGAGCATGAGAAGATTAGAGAGAGGATCATGACTTTAGAGGCATTTCTTACAGATAGAGATACACAGCTTGAGTGGCTCTGGATAGAGAGAGATAGGTAGGGTGACATCCTCAGGGCAGAGAGAGACATGCAGGCTCATATAGCTACCCAGTAGGGACAGAGGGCAAATTACTATTTTGCTTTATATCATGTTGTAGTTCCATAGGGTCAGAGAGCATTGTCCTTTTCACGCTTGGCTCAGCAGTCTGAGGGGGCCATGCCACCACCAGCTCCATTTGTTCCACCCCCTCCTCCTCCTCCAGGGTAGGGAGAGGGTGAGAGTCAGTCTTGATACTGTATTTGGTCATATATTTTTGAGATCATATTGTATATATGGATCCTTCTAAGATCATTCTTTTGTGCGATGACTTGTATACATGTATATCTAATTCATACTGATACTCAGATACTCTTTTTGTAGACAGTTCCATATTTTTGATCTGTTCCATATCTCAGATATTTGAGATAGTTGTTCCTGATCTTGATATGTTCCTGGATTCTCATGCTTTGAGAGATGTTTAGATTTTGATGCCCATGTGATTATGTTTATCTTGGTCTCTTTAGAGTAGATATATGGTGACATCATTTATGCTCATTTGATTTATTACTAATATAAATTTGTTTCAAATGATACTAAGTGGATATGCAAATGAATGTTTTTGAGATTTTTCTTTATGCAAATAAATGTATGGATGCACTTAGGATGTAAAATTAAATGCAATGCTGGAATGCTTTGTTTTTGTCTTTTTGCTCTTTCTCATTTATGAATGCAGAATGTATGTCACAGATATGCAACGACATTAATATCAGTAATATTGATGTGTGTAATTAACTTGGATTTCAAATGAATCAAGAATTTATTTTAAGCTCAATTCCCTTTTTATGTTGTTCTCTTTAAAATGAATCATGCAATCTCTAAATGCATCTACATGTAGAATCTTAGGAATGTCACTGATTTGTATATATTTTAGAATTTTATCATCATTGGGAATTTGTTATAATGAACATCACCTGATAGTACAACCGTCACTAATACCCAATGGTATCATGAAAGTATGAATACTATGTGTATTGGATGCAATGTCAAAAATAAACGTAGGCGTCAAGGGATAGAAGCCAGGATGACAAGTTAGTTATCTCCTTTTAATGTTTAGAATTAGTTTTTGTTCAAGTGTAAGATATGCGACCCGTAATAACCTTGAAAATTCATATCCTTGGGTACATCATGTAGTGTACACCTTAGTGAGAGTCTGGTTTTTAGATAACAGACAAGGAAATTGTTTCAACCTCACTGTAGTTTACACATAACAAAGATCAAAATATATGCGGCTATCCACTCATGTTGGCAGCTCTTACCATACACATCCACGTTAGGTGAAATTTATAGGATCATTTGGAACAATCACCATATGCAGAAAACCAAGAAAAATGTTGTGGCTCCTATCCTTGTGACTCTTTTTCTTTGAATAGACGTCATGGAGTAACTAAGAAGACATAACAATCACCAATTGAGAATCAATCAAAGAAAATTTATAATCACTTGGATGCCCCTAGTATAAAATATCATGGGAACATAAAAGAATCATAACCAAACCAAGATCAAACTATGTGTTTAAGTAGTATTGAGAAATACTATTGATTCATTTTTCAAGCGCAATAGAGATTCATCAATCAGATTTTGGAATTTAAGCAATATGTTTTCCTGTTTAAGTGTATGTGAGATTAACTGTGTCAGCAATTGCAATCCAAGGTAGTGCTTAGAAACACTGGTTGATGAAAGTGTTAAAAAATACTTTTTTGTTTTAAATTCCTAGATTTCAAGTGTAGAGAAACACTTGTTTGATGTATGCTGCCATTTTGGAGAGGTGAACCATCCTAGACAAGATGCTTAGGATAACCTAGCAGACGTGAACTGACTATGCTAGCAAAGATGCCCCCAGTGTAGAATGACTATTCCTAAGATGTAAATGTAGATAAATCCCAAGCAAGGATAGGACATTGGTAAGGAATCAGAGTCACCAAATAACATAGGTGCAAGTATCAAGTTTTAGTGTCGTTAGTGCATTGATAGATAGAGCATAGAGTTTGAGTGATGCCTGTTTTCCAGGTTTTCACCACTCGGAAAATATTTTTTATTTTTTCTACCAAGATGCCTATTTGCCAAGTTTTCATCAAGGTACTTTTTCTCTTTTTCAAATTTTTTTCTATTTTTTATTTTTTATTTTTTTGTAGTATCAAGGCGCCTGTTTTCCATATTTTCACCAAGGATACCTTTGTTCAGGACTTTTTCCACTGTTTGTGAATTTCTTCAAGATTAATTTATGATTTTTTTGGTATTTTCTAAAATTTTCACTACATAAGCTCTACTAGCCAGACATCAAACATAGAATCGCTTCAAATGTAAAGTATTAATGGGATCATGAAGAACATCTCCCTCATGTGTAGCTAGCTGATAAGCTCCAGTCTCAAAAGTTGTAGTAATGACATAAGGTCCTAGCCAGTTGGGTTCAAACTTTCCTTTCTATTCTCTATTAGGCTGGTTCTTAGGATTCTCTTTCAGAATGAGATCCCCTACTTGAAAGTGTCATGGTTTGACATTTTTATTGTACCCTCTTGTTATACATTTTTGGTACACTTTCAGATGATCGAACGCTTGTTGCCTATACTCATTAAGTAAGTCTAAAGAATTTACCCGATCAATGCAGTATTGTTCGTTAGTAACAAGACCTTGTAAAGATACCCGCAAAGATGGGATCTCAACCCCAATAGGTAATACTGCCTCAACACCATAGACTAGGGCAAATCATGTGGATCTAGTTGGTGTTCTGATGCTTGTTCTGTAGGCCCAAAGTGTTAGATTTAATTATAAATGCCAGTCTCTTCCAGACTTACTCACAGTTCTATATAGGATTTTGAGAATGTTTTTGTTAGATGCCTCAACCTATCCATTACCTTGAGGATAATATATTGAGGAATCACTAGTATATTTGAGACCTCTTTTTGATGGCTATGCATCGCTTTTCTGACACTGTCTCGTCGGCCTAGTGACAGAGACCAGTGTTGTTGTTTTGGTGTCAGAATTAACGACAGATGTACCATTTTTCATTATTGCGATGGTACTAACCATCACAATATGAGTCGACTATGATGGTTACCATCCTGTCCTTACATATTTTAGCTGTCGCTATTACGACACGTAAGCATTGCATCTTCTCTGTCCTTATTATGACACGTAAGCGTCGCATCTCATCTGTCACTTTTTCAAATGTGCGACAAATTTTCTATACATGTGACATCGAGCCATTAATAATTTTTGATGGCCTGATGTCGCATGTATAGCAAATTTGTCGCACGTCTGAAAAAAGAGACATCTAGGTGTCGCAATACGAGCTGGCTATAATGTTTATCATGTTGTCGTTATATTTTATCTGTCACTATTACGACACCTAGGCGTTGCAAAATGAGTGTCTAAATTATGACAGACGTGCGATGAATTTTCTATATGTGTGACGTCGAGCTGTCGGCAATTGCCAACAGCTCGATGTCGCATGCATTTTTTTAGTGTCACTTTAGAGTTTTTAAGATTTTAGTGTCCTAGTGTCGCTATTTTCAATAATTGTGGTTTTACTTATTTTGGAACCATGATTTTATGTGCTTTATTTGGGATAATTTCATTAGCGGTTGACCAAATTAATATAAAACAATTGGTATTACCAAATTAGTTCATCCAAAAATGAGAAGATTGTGACTGTCTGATAAGTACAAGTATGATATGTACTTACTTATGATATGTACATGTTCATTAAATTCCATAACACATGAGTGCTGAAAAACTTCTACTGTATGAAGTATTATAACTTTTGAAAAATAAATGGGAGAGTTGTATGTAATGCCCAAAATTCATAA
>MU224892.1:224888-245783 GCA_018584345.1 Thuja plicata
TGGAAAAAACTAAAGCTAGAGCTTTGTTTTGTGTACTTAGAATGCAAAATCCAATAACTTAAACTAGAGCTCCTTTGGCATGAGCTATGCATCACATATTAACGTTGTCAAAACAACCAATTCAAACTAGCTAGGAAAGAGTTTAAACTATTTATCTTTAAGAGAAATTTATGAGGGAAATATGTTGGCGTGAAGGCAATAAGTAGAGAACTCGTTACTATTCACTTGCATAATCTTCTTTGTATTCTATCTTTTCTATTTAAATAAAATTCATTCACTGGCCCTCACAACCTTTTTTATTTAAAATGATAGAATACTTGTGCACTGTCCCGCCTCAAATGTATTTAAGAGTTGTTATAACATTGTATTTGTCTAAAATTTTCCCAATAAAATCCTTGGTAATGGGTTTTCCTTCAATCCAATTGCAAATCACCAGGGTTTATCCAAACAAGGAAATGAATATCTAGGGCTTCGAGGGGCTCCTATAGATACATTATTTGTTGACGAGGATATGGGATCCCATGGCCAGCATGAAGCAAAGAGATTTATACATGCTCAGAGGGATATTCAAGGGATTCATGGCATCCACAAGGGCAAGTTGATTTATGATCCTCCGAGGGATAGGATAATTGTCACTCATGCTTATATCTTGTGCATATATGAGCTCACTTTTATGAAGCCAAATGTATGTATATATGTAGACACAACGACTCTCATATTAATAATATACATGCAGAGATGCCTAATACAGAACAATAGAAAAAAATCAAATGGTTTCTTATAACTGTGGATTTGCAAAATCAAATGGGTGTTGGAGACTTTTACTCACCTTGTGATGAACTAAATCATGGGTGACATATCCTCAGCAAGCAACGGAGTGGTTGTGTTATTGGGAAAAACCAAGCTCATCATTAGGACCCTCTTCCGCTCGCATGCCATAGCTCAATCACAATGCCTAATACAGAACAATAGAAAAAAATCAAATGGTTTCTTATTACTGCAGATTTTCAAAATCAAATGGGTTTTGGAGATTTTTACTCACCTTGCGATGAACTAAATCATGGGCGACATATCCTCGGTAAGAAGTTGAGCATGGTTGTGTTACTGGAAAAAACCAAGCACCCTCTTCTGCTTGCATGCCACATCTCGATCACAAATGAGCCCTTCTTTTTCTTTCCTTTTGTTTATAATCAAGAGAGTGTCGCAATTACAACGGTATCGTCGCTATTACGATAGCATCGGGGGCACTTGGGAAAAAAACACAAAAATCACACACAAATGGTAGCGCCATCACAAATTGGCATCAGAATTTGATCCCAAATGTTGTAGTGAACAATGTTGAGTAATGTGAGACTGTGTGCAAAGGTCTTCAATGTCTTGGTTTTTAAATTGGCCCCCATTGTCTGTTACAATTGAAGAGGGTATCCCATATCTACAAATAATGTAGTTCAAGATAAACATAGCCACCTATTTGCCAGTGGCTTTGATCAGTGGAACAGCTTCGACCCACTTTTTGAAATAATCAGTGGTCGTAATGATGTATTTGTGTCCACTTGAAGAATTAGGATATATTTGTCCAACCAAATCAAAGGCCCATTGCTGAAATGGCCAATGTGTTATGAATGGTATGAGTTCTCTAGCAGGAGCATGGATGAGATTTCCATGTGTTTGGAATTTATGACATGTCTTTGAAAATTGAATAGCATCTTTTTCCATTGTGGGCCAGTAATAGCCTACTATTAGTAGTTTCTTAGCTAGTGAAAAGCCATTTGAGTGTGATCCACATATACCTTTGTGGAATTCTTTCAATGCACAATCCGAATCTTTGTGTTCTAAACACCTAAGAAGTGTACCATCAAGACCTCGTCTATATAAGTTATTAGTAATGAGGACATAACGTGATGCTATCCTAATTAAGGCTCATTTTCCATTTCTGGATAGGTCATTGGGTATAGTTTGGTCATTTAGGTAAGAAATAATTTTAGTATACCGAGATGGGTTTTGGGCGTTCAAAGCATAAATTACTTGGTATTCGGGTGTATCAAAGGCTGGGTAGGATAATTCTTCCACCAAGAAGTCATAGTGGAATTGATGTTCCTCTAGTTGTAACATGGATGCTATTGTAGCCATAGCATCTGTAGATTTATTCTCTGTTCTTGGTATTTGCTGGAATGTGACAAAGACAAAGTACTTCTTTAGGTCATTAACCAGTTGTTTGTAGGGCATCAACTTCTCATCTTTGGTCTGATAATCTCCACTTACTTGATTGATAATAAGCTGAGAGTCACCATACACATGTAACTCTATGATTTTCCATTCCATAGCAAGTTTAAGACCATTTACCAATGCTTCATATTCAAAAATTTTATTTGTGCATGGAAACATCAATTTGTTGGACTTGGGTATTTTGTAGCCTTGAGGAGTTATGAATAGAACCCTTGTTCCAGAGCCTTGTTGCGTGAAAGAGCCATCAAAGTATATCTTCCATGGATACTCAGTTAGATGCATAATTGTTTCATCCAGGAACTCAATTCTCAAAGGTTCATCATCTTGGAGTGGTGAATTAGCTAATTGATCTGCTAGGAATTATCCTTTAATATCTCTTCTATCCACGTACTCGATGTCAAATTCACTCAGAATCAGGACCCACTTTGCTAGTTGTCCTGTTAAAGTTGTCTTGCTTAAGAGGTATTTCAAAGGATCTATCTTTGCAATGAGTTTTATTGTATGTGATAGCATGTAATGTCTCAATTTTTGTGATGCAAAGACAACTGCTAGGCAAGATTTTTCAATTATGTTGTAATTGAGTTCATAAGATACTAGTGTTCTGCTAATATAGTAGATTGCTCTTTCCTTGTTAGTTTCATCCTCTTGTGCCAGCAGTACTCCCAGGGATGTAGCTATGGCTGAAATATATAGGAGTAATGGATTTCCATGAATGGGTGCCATGAGAATAGGAGGAGCAGCTAGGTACTTCTTTAATTCTTTGAAGTTAATTTCACAATTTTCATCCCATTTGAAGGTGACACCTTTATGTAACAATTTAGTAAAGGGTTGTACTTTGTCTGCAAGTTGTGACATAAATCTCGTGATTGACTAGATTCTCCCTTGTAATGTCCTCATTTGACTAATGTTGCATGGAGGATTCATTTCTAGTATAGCTTTGACTTGTTTGGGGTCTGCCTCAATTCCTTTTGTTGATACAATAAACCCTAGCAACTTTCCTGATTGAACTCCAAAGGCACATTTCTTTGGATTGAGTCTAAGTTGAAATTCCTCCATGCAATCTAATATCTTCTGCAAGTCTTCAATATGAGTAGTCCTTTCTTTTGATTTAGATAAGGCATCATCCATGTAATCCTCCATGTTTTTATGCATCATATCATGGAATATAGTAGTCATAGCTCTTTGGTATGTATCACTTGCATTCTTTAACCCAAACAACATAATGTTCCAGCAAAAATTTCCCCATGCGCATGTGAATGCAGTCTTCTCTTGATCCTCAGGAGAAATTTTAATCTATTTATAGCCTGAGAAACCATCCATTAATGAGTACATTTGATAGCATGTTGTTAGATCTATCATCATATCAATGTTTGGCAGTGGAAAATCATCTTTAGGACATGCTTTGTTTAGGTCTCTAAAGTCTTTACAGATCCTGATAGGTTTATCTATTTTATATACTGGTACCTGTTATGCCCTGCATCCCCGTCCCTACATTTTGTGTGCAAAATGTTGGGTCCCCCTTTTTTTCTTTTGTTTGCTTTTGCTTGCGGTTTTGCCTTTGTCTTTCTTCCCCTTCTTGTTTTTCTTTCTCCGGGGTTTTCTTCCCCGGCATTGTGGCTTGTTTGTTTGCTTTTTGTCTCCGGGACTCCGGTCTCGGAGGTTGCCTTTTGTTGGGAACCGGATTCCGGACTCTGGGATTCTTCGTCGTGATGTTCTTAGGGATATCATCGCGAGGAATCCTCGAGCCCGGGGTCCAGAGGTTTTGCCTGTCTGGAGATCACCGGAAGGAGGAGGATGGCCCTTTACTGCAGGTATAAATAAATGTTATCTGTCATTTTCACATTTACCACGATTAAAATCTTCAAGAACTTAGAGCGAATTAGAGAGCGATTCCAAAGCTATTAACAGAGCATTTGCAAGAAGTTTATGGTAATCAACGCTTAACAATTTTCAGTTGTTCTCAGGCAGGTGCAAGTGCTTCATGGTGGTGTTTCTGACCGATTGACAACTCGAGCTATTGTAGAACTCGCATGGTAAATCCTTCCTTTCCTCCGCCTTCTGCGTTCTTAGGTTGGTGTTTCTGCTTTTCTGCCTCTGTCTTTCTTCCGCTCTCTGGTTTCCTTCCGTTTTGCTTTGTTTCGTTTTGTTTCTGTTTGTTTTGTTTAGTTTCGGCTGGTCTGTTGCCTTCTAGTTTCGCTGCCCGTTGGTGGGTCGGCTCTACCAGAGGGTTGTCCACCCTCTGTGCAGGAGTTTTTTTCTGTAAAATGGTGTATATAGTGTAGATAGTTGTATATATCTATTTCTGTCTCATCTGGTTTTCCTGCAGGCGTCATCCCGCGTTATATATTCATGTATATAGTATGTAGTTTTAAATTGTCTATGTATATATCCCTTAGCTCTATGTATATCCTTCCAGGCGGCTTGGCTAGCTGGTCGAGTCACCCCCGTTTCTGGTTTTTCACCTTCGAACTCGCTTCGAGACAGAAAAACACCCATTTGAAACTTGGCCCTTGGCCAGTTTCAAACAGGCAGTTTTCTGTCTCCTCCATAAAGTCTGTCAGAACCTCATTTACGTCCCATGCACGCAATCAATTCCAGCCAAGTGGCTTTCCCTTTTTGCGCATTCGAACAGTTGGCTCCGCCATCATCGCCATCGCATCCATTTAATGCCAATGCACATGGCGTCCACGTGGGTTCGACAACTTGCCTTTTTATACATCTTTGCTAATGGTTATTTCTCCGGGCTTCAGGCTTCTTACCACCATCCATCCTGTGTCTTTGCCAAGTGTAATAGAATTTCCTAGACCCGGATGTATGATGAAGACCCTAAGTTTACGATGTGTTTTATTTTTAGGGCATCTTTGCATAATACTAACATTTCAGGAAAGCAAACGTCGTGGTGGTAAGATCTCCGGACCTCGGAGTAACTATTTTACTTTGATAAACATGTTCTGATGGTCGCTTTGTCTTGCAGGTTCCCAGAGTTATCTTCCAAACATGTCTGAAGCGTCCGCATCATCTCCTCCCGGAAGTCCAGAATTACCAACCACAACAGAAACTAGGGCATCAGCAAAGTCAAAAATGGAGAAAGCCTTGGAAAAACTTCCCCTCACCATGAAGTATGTACATGATAATGGCATCGTGGGCTCAAAGATCGAGTCCAAGGTAAAACTGATGACTGACGCCAATGTTAGAAGCTGGGCAGAAATGCAGGCCCTTGTGAAGGTAATGCACATTCAACGACAGGCTGGAGACCAGCTCGCAATCAACGTCGGGGGTTCCGGAATCCTCCGAGCAGCTTGCTTCCCATGCTCCGTGCAATCTCCAAAGCGTATCTTAACACTGGTGGCCAACTACAACTCTTCTATCTGGGCCGTTATGCTCGCAGCTACAAAACCCACAGGATACCCCACTCCACTGGTGTCCCTCGACCCAGTCACATTCCAGGTAGGCCTGGGTATCCCGCAATTTGATAGAGCCACGGTGGTTACAATGACTGACACCTTGAAATAGTTACACAACTGGAGGATGCTTCCCAGGTGTACATGAATACCCATTGGCTCAAGGCCCCGAAGAGGGACCCAAAGAGAATGAAAATAGAAATCCCCCGCTCTGAATTCAAGGAGAGCATCCAGATGGGGATAATAGCATTAGCCCAGGTATTTGGGAAACCCTCCGCCTAGGAGTTTGCCAAATGGATGTACTACTTCCTCCTTGGCATCTCCACCAAGGGAGAATTCTTCGATTGCGTGACAATAATCTCCAATCATGTCGACTCCCAGTTCCTCCAAGCAAACAGGAAGAAGAAGTTCTATACGTCTTCTTATATTTTCTGGGCCCTGGCCCAGCAGAGGCCCCACTCCAATGGCCTACTTACAGATGGCGTTCTCGGGATTGGCCTGGGACAAAAAGCACCATGGGACCATTTCCCACAGATTCAATGGGAGGCCAGCTTCCCCAGTTTCTGCTGAGTAAACGATTCGTTCGTTTACTATCACTTGCTCACACCCACCCGGGACGCTGGATACCGCCTATCCACTGAGGCGATGAAGTTAGTCAGTAGTTATGGACACTACTATATCCAGTTCCAGTAGCATACATACATTAGGGTCGCTGGTTTCTCCGGGAAACCCTACTTATTGCCCAAGCATTGTGGGGACAAGATCGTGTTGCTGGAATATTGCTGACAAATGATGGAGTTGCATGCCTTCTTTGCACTCAAGAAGGTCCCCAACGTCCCGTTCCCAGTTACCTTTGGGAACTGCACATGCAGTCTCGCCACTACAAAGGAGGCAGACAATGAGCTGAAGAGTTACAACTTACAAGAATTTTATCTGGCGCGGAGAAATTTTGATCCGCATGGCTGAATTGCAATAGCAATGCCTCGGGCTTCAGAGCCCCATTATATACACATGGAAGACTTTTGGGCTGATTGCCAGGATGATGTGGATGTGCGGAGCAGGCACTATATCAGAATGAAAGCTAGAATGATGCAGGAACTGAAGCTCCAGAGATTCCCTCCAGACTTCTCTAATGCCGCCCCCACCATAGATCCCCTGTACAAAGAAAAGGGGATCGATAAAATGGCACTGCCAGCAATGGATTGGGCCGCCCAGGAGGGGCCCACGATTGAGGACTTCACTCGGGAGGTTGTCGAGCGAAGTCATGCCTATTTCAAAAGGGTGTGCCCCAGGAGTATGCGTCAAGCTCCCCGACCGGTGCCAACATTAGCACCACAGTCGGTACCTAGATTGAACCCGGGGGCCGGGACTTCTTCACAGGGCGCAGACAAAGGAAAGAGAATAGCTACAACCCCCTTCACGCAAGAAGTCCCTATACAATAATAGATTAAGCAATCTGTGGTAGCCTCCCAGCAGATGAGGGAATAGTTAATAACGAGGCTAGCCACTCCCCTACTCAGGGCTGGACCAATTCATCCTCCATCCTCCCCGTCGCTGGCAGCCCTAATGGTGAAGGTAACAGGGGTGGATCCCATGGAAGCGGCAGCAATAGCCGATGCGGGGCCACCTTTGGTCACCCGGAGGAAGAGGAAGCACATCAAATAGACCAAGGCAGAACCGGTACCAATGCCAAGGGCATCCCTCCCCCGAGAAGTAGAGATCCTTTCTTCCAGTTCCCCAAAACTGGAGAAAGAAGAAGAGCCTGCAGAGATCCCAGCCAGTCCCCCTCCGGAAGAGGAGTTTGATGTATTTGCAACCGATGAGTTCGGGAATTTGCAGGGGGACGATACACAAGAAGGGATAGAAGTGCTAGAGAAAGAACAAGAGGCTGCGGACCCAGAAGACTTGGAGCAGGAACCTATACAAGAACAAGAGCAGGCAGAAGAAAAAGAGCCAGAACTGGAAATTATCTCCGGGGCTCAAGAAATACAAGGTCCGGGAGTGGACCAACTAAATCCAAGTGAACAAATAGCATCCGCTGGGGGAACCGAACCTTCGGGAATAACCGTAACCCTAGCTACCACATTCCAGGGGCCACTCCCAGGAGAAACCATCGGGTAGGTTATCATAGCGGCCCAAACTCTGAATCTTGGCCCGATACCTCCCCTACTGCCAACAGAAGGACAAGAAGAAGCAGAACAAGCAGAAGAAACGCAGCTTGAAGAAGAAATCCCTGAGGAAACCTACCAGGGTCCAGACCTAGTGATTGATATACCGGACCAGGCTGAGGGGATGGAGGTTGAAAAGAATGTTGCTGCCGGGAGAGGAATGGATGAGATCCACGTTGAAAAGGAGCAACAGCCACCGGAGACTGGGAAAGAATCAGGAGAACAAATTCTGGTAGGAAGGCCACCTCTCCCACCTCAGTGGCTGGTGATTCCTCAGTCTGCTCCAGTGATTCCTCTCTCCCTGGCCGAAATGATGGCCTAAGTTCAAGCCCCACCAAAGGCGAAGAAAGCCCGGACAGTTCATACTCTGCGAACTGGGCCAGCAGAGAAACCGTTGCCATTGTGGCAACACCTCCCCCATACACCGATGAAGCAACTGCAGATCCTGCAGATTACAATGTTGCAGAGGTGTCCCTAGGAAAAAGAGGAAAGTAAGGCAAGGTAGACTTGCTTAAGGAGGCGGCAAGGGAAGTTGAAGCCCGATATGAAAAAGAGGCCCAGAGGATCAAGGCTGAGAAAGAAAAGAACACAAATCTTATGGGATTGCTTACTGAGCTGGCCAGACCCATCAATGTCACCCCTCCAGAGACCTCCACATCAGAGGAATTACCGCAGAGTGACATAAACTCCCTGCGAGTAATGAAAAAGAAGGCCCAGGCAGTGGACGAATGGATCGCCCTGCAGATAGGAAACACCCGACGTTTCCTGGTGTCCACTCTCCCAGATTTATACACAGCATAAAAAATTATCGATCAAGTAGAAGCGCTTATTGACCAGTGGGAGAGTGACACCGAAAATTACCAAGTGTGGAAGGTAGAGCTCGAAGAGCTCCTCACCTTGGGAGAAGATATAATTTCCAAATCTAAAATTCTGGGTGAGGAATCATTTGATTTTGCAAGAACTCAGCACTCCAGACTTGACCTCACATTGGAGGTAACCAAGCAACTAGTAGAGTCCTTGCAGGAAAAGGTAAATGCTATGAAGTATTCTTCTAATTTATACAAGTCTTTTGTGATAAAGGCTTCCGAGGTTGACCCCCTTAGTATAGATACTTATACCCCCAAAGATTCAGTTTTGGGGATTTTTGATGAAATAATGAAATCCCGGTATCAATCCTCGAAGGGGATGGATGGGGCCCAGATGGCGAAACTAACCAAGATGATACTTAAGGGCCATGACGCTGCAAGAATGGCAGATGAATTCAAAGGAAATGTTCCGAACTTGGGGGAACAAGTTGAAGTGGCTAGGCATAAAAGGGTCAGCCTAAGAGAGATAGATGAAGATGGCATTTCCCGCCTCCTTCAGGCCTTCAATGATAATAAGAAACCTTGAGCTTTCTCCGGAGGTCGGGGGGAACTTGAGTGTTGAGTATTCTTAATTCTTTTGGGGATGAAAGTTCCCAAATCTCGGAGTCCCAGATCCGAAATTTTGTATTCTTTAAAGTGATTCGTGTCCCGGTCCCCGAGGCCGATCGGTCACTTTCAGAGGCAGTTAATAAAATTCTTAGAGGATGGTTGGCCACATCAAGGAGACGTCGACTTGGCAGTTGGTCTTCTGACATGGTGGTCTTCTCGAGACACCGCTCAGAGGTACATCTAGCACATTGGAGGCAGGGCGCCACATTTCCCATTTATGAGGCATGTAGCCTAGGTCTTCGAGGGACCTACTTCCTTCTTTCTCCTTTTCGGTTCTCTTCCCGAGACTGATTCTTTCGATGTATATTCTTATCTTATTCTTCTGACATGACAGACCTATTCCGTCTCCAGGTCTTTTGTAGGGTGGCGCAGGTAGTACCGGCCCCCGAATATTATATTTTATTGATGATATTGTATTTTATTGAAACATAAGGTAAATAGGGTTAGGGTTAGAAGAGAGTTGTATAAATAAGCAAATCGACCCATTTCCAAGGGTCGGAAAAATTGATGATTTTTTTGTCCATAGCAATAGCAAAGTGATTTCTCTTTTTAAGTTGCAGAGCTCAATGCTCCATTTGTTCTATTCTTGATAGTTAGATGCTCCCCTAGAGCCGCCATTGTATCACGCACCAGTGCTTGCTGGACTGAATATTAATGAAGAAGGAAGAATTCTTGGCAATAATGTTGTTGGCATTCTTACTTCTGAGTTAATGGTATTTCATGTTTTAATGTTCTTTATGTCTTTTACTCTGGTATGTTAAAGTAGATTAACGACCTCTTTATTTCTGCTACTGATAAAATGCTAGCTGATGGTTATGTGTTTCTTCGGTATTTAGTGTAGTTTACCAGAGTATTATTGATGTTCTGGACATTTCAAAATGACTACAGTTAGATGAAATACTTCTAACCCTACAGGATCTTTTTCATTTTATTTGCTAAGTATAGAGCGCTTGGGAAAACCTTACCTTGATCAAATCTCTGGAGAAGATGAGTTGAAGAAACCAGCTATCCCCCTCAAAAATAGTCACCTCTCCCAATCGAGTCCCACACCATCATGACCCGACACCCAGGTGCTTTGAGGCCCGAAGGATTTATTTCCCCTGAACAACCTTTGCAGGCAGAGTTGGCCGATTTCCCCAGAACCCGGTGACCACTTATGACTGTTGGCGGACTCGGTCAGCAAAACCCCGTCAACAGAAACTAGCGCTAGAAGGAGGGCATGAACTCATCCCCTTCCCAAGATTCTTATTTTACACCTTCTGAGGGTTCCCCAAGTTGTAGTTTTAGGAGACAAGCCTTCAGCGGGATTGGATCTTTCTCTCCAGCAAAATTTGAAAGAGTCCTTAGGTCTACCCCGAATCTTGAAAGATTTGTCAAACTCGAGCACCCTGCTCGAAAGAAACGGACCTCAAAAATCACACCAGCCACTATTGTCTGGGGATCTCGCATACCTCAGAATAACCAAGTTTCTCAGGCAATCCTGGGAACCAGTACCCAAACTACCCAACATATAGTTCCCCCAATGGCTGCATATTTCGAAAACACCGGGTCCCCGATGGGCACTTTTCCAGGCGCAACCAATGATTTACCCTCTCACCCAGAGAAGATCTGCCCGGGATATGAGCACTTAGGCGCACGGACCGCAGAAGAACACTTACAGGCATACAAAGATGCCATGAATCGACATCAGATCCAACATGAAGATGTTGTGACCCGTATGTTCCCCTTGTCCCTAGGACAAAGTGAGTTAAACAGGTACCTTAACTTGCCGGCCAACTCCATAAACACTTGGCAGGATATGGAGGACGCCTTCCTGGCCGCCTTTCGCGTGCACGTGGACCCGGCCTGGTCCCATAGTCAGTTCATCTCCATTAGGAAGGAACCTAATAAACCTCTTGCAGTATTCAACCATAGGTTCCAGCGCGCCCTGAAGCGGTGTACGGGCCCTTTTATCCCATCTCTAGACGTAACCATACAGACCTATCTTAATGCGATGGACCCTTTTGTTGCCACTCTCCTTTGGAGAAAAACCACCCCGGGCGACCGGGATACCTTGGAAAAAGCCTACAACCTAGCCCTAGAGTTGTCCCGCAGTCTCAACAAATCTCGGGGCGGGACTGGGTAGAGCACACCTTTTAGCATGATCCCCGGTGGAACTGCGTATGCCAGGGGCTACAACCCCAATCTGGCAATAGGTGCCCCTTCGATGGCAATGAATCCTCCGCCACCTTTGATAGACCAACAAACATGGTATGTTCACCCAACCCAGACCCAGATGACACCAGATCTGGAAGTCTTCCCTTGAAATCAGCCACAGCAGACACAACAGACTTAGACACAACTGTCTGGAGTGTAATTCTTCCATTCATCCGCGACTGGAGGATTGCCACCCTCGACTCTGGCTAATACTGTTGCCTTCCCAGGAAGCCAACAATAGAAACAACCATCGCATTATGATGCTAACACTCAATTGACCGCCGAGGTCGAATCCCTCCGGCGAATGTTGTCCACCTTGACTATGGACATGGGCCAACTGAAGGCGGGGTCCTATGCACCCCAGAACTTGAATTCCCAGAGGGGAAACATTTTTTCCAGCCAACGAAACAACAATGCCATAGGAAGGAACTTCAACAATGGGTCCAAGCCCAATCAACAACAGTGGAAAAACAATGCAAATACCAGAGGCCCGCCTCTGAACCAAAACACCAACCAAAATGGTGCTGGACCATCACATTTTACACCTGTCACAGACTTCCAGCCCATGACTAACTGGTGTAGACTACACAATACTGGTTCACACAATGAGGTAAATTGTGCCACTCTAGAGAAGGTCATCATGATCTCCCAGCTGGACAGGCAGAAGTCGCACGACGCTCCCCCCAGAGCCTCCTGTCCAAGAAACAACCCATAGTGCCTTCACCTGTGATACCATCTTCTTCAGAACTTCCGGGGAGGATGAAGAAGAATCCGAACTACAGGGATTCTTTGATGAATCCATCTCGCCCTTCGAGGCCAACACCTTTACTAACCCGCGGACTCCATACAACACTTGAAGTCAGGCTGGTAAAGGACCAACTTACACGCCCACACCTCTTATCAAAGATACTCCTCCTCCCTGGAATAACACGACTGACCGACCCGCGCCTCCAAAAGGTCCTAGCTCTAACCAAGCAAAAGATCTCATGAAGGAAAATCACCAGTTCCCGGGAGGAAGATTTGACATCACAAAAGCGTTAGAACAGACCACCACCTCCATGACCTTGATGGAGGTTTTGTTGAACTGTCCCGAGTAGAAGAAGTCTCTTCTGAAACTCTTGGGAAACCCGGAAGCCATCAGTCGCCCACCCAAGACTGTCTCATTCGAAGATGCTAATGTGGCTGTCTTCTGCGGAAACAATGAGGATCCTCCCTTCTTACTAGGCCTGAATATACACAGTAAGAACATACACAATTTCCTAGTAGATTCCAGAGCTTCAGGTAACATCATGCCCTTGTCCATTTGTCATAATCTCAGATTCCACCCCACCCCATCTAATGGTGCAGTAATCCAGCTGGATAAGACAACTGTAAAAATGGTGGGGGAATTGAAGAACGTCTGGATACATCTTATCAAGGACCCCGGGATAGCCAGCATCATTGACATCCAAGTGGTGGACATCCCAGAGACTTACAGGATGTTACTAAGTCAGAATTGGTCTAAGTCCTTGAATGGATACTTTTCGATCGACTTCACCCACCTATGGCTTCCGTGGGAAGGAGAATCAAATAAGATCCAGGTCGAAAGTGAACCCCGGATGAAACAGGCCCTTACCGAGGTTGGAAGGGTCAACAAGGTGTTTTTCTCTAAGACTTCCCTGGGGGTGTACAAACCTTTTGAAATTTTAACATTTGATTTTATCCCTGGAGAAGATCCCGCCGTACTACAGAGAGCCCAAGACCTCGAAGAAAAGATGAGAGTTGAAGTCAACTCTCAAGGTCCCACAGTAACCCTTGCCACACTCTTATCTGGCACTTAGTGCTGAGTGCACTACCAGAAACATTCAGAGCTTGAGTGTGGACCATGTCTTTCAATCGCTAACCGTCACCTTGATACCCTCCAGAACGAGCAGCATGTAATGGATTCCCCGAGACCCAGTACTCCTATGGGATGTGCTCCTTTGGTGCCATCTCCCCGGGAATCCCAAAATCAAAAGGCTCCAGAGGAAAATGCTACTTTCATGTCGGTAGTCTAGGAAGGGGGCCCCAAGTCCCCCAGCAATAATCTAAAGAAAACACCCCCTCCCCAGCCCCAGATTACGAAAAATGACTTATGGACCCTCAAGTTTGATGGATCCCGATCCAAACAGGGCTGTGGGGCTGGAGTAGAATTAATCAACCTGCGAGGGAAGTCCTTCCTCGCGTCCTACAAGCTACAGTTTAACTGTACAAACAATGTCACGGAGTATGAGGCTTTGGTCCTTGGACTCTTATTTGCGTTAAGGAAAGGTATCACCTGCCTCCAGGCTCTGGGTGATTCAGAGTTGATTGTCAAACAAGTCCGGAGTCAATACACTTGTCATGACGAAAGGCTGGCCGCATACCGCAACCGGGCTTGGAGCCTTATCAAAGATTTTGATGCCTTTGGCATTGACCTCATTCCCCGGTGATGGAACTATGTCCCAGACGCCCTTGTCGTTTCTGCCAGCACACTTGAGCCAATGGCCGGCTCACGAATCCAAAGATTTTTAGTTGAGATGGTCCCCACCCCCTCCATCCCAGATAATGTCACCCACTTTCAGGTTTTTGAAGACGATCAACACATCCTAGCCTTCATGGCCAATGTTGGTGTCTTTGAGGATCAGATAGTGGAGGAACGAGACCATGACGATACTGGGTAGGGTGATGAAGACGATGGGATCATGGACCTGCCCACTAACACCAACCCAAAGGGGATGGTTGCATTGGAACAAATCTTCGACTCGGACCCTCGGGCCCGTGAGAAGGTGTCGTCCTCCTCTAAGGGAGGAAAGTTTGAAAAGGTTAACATCGGCCAGCCCAGTGAAGAAAAGATCATCCACATCGGTACCTCCTGTTCCCCTAAGGAAAAGGAGAAGATTCTCGCGGTCCTCTAGGAATACATTGATGTGATCGCTTGGGGTTATGAAGACTTGAAAACGTACGATACTTCCATCATGACCCATACTATTCCCCTGAAACCTGATGCTAAGCCCTTTCGGCAAAAGCAAAGACCAGTTAACCCCCTGATAGAGCCTCTGATCTGTCAAGAGGTAGAAAAACTGCTGTCAGCCCGGATAATCTTCCCAATCTGGCACACTACATGGGTTGCCAACTTGGTTCCTGTCAGAAAGAAAAACGGTGAGATCCGCCTTTGCGTGGATTTCCAAAATTTGAACAAGGCATCTAAAAAAGATAATCACCCTCTCCCCTCGTTGGATGAGGTGCTACAGATAGTAAATAGATCCCAGATGATGTCCTTCTTGAATGGATATTCAGGGTACAACCAGGTCATGGTCAAGTATGAGGACAGAGAGAAAACAGCGTTTACCACCAAGTGGGAAACATTTGCGTACAGAAGAATGCCCTTCGGTCTGATCAATGTAGGGGCCACATTTCAAAAGGCCATGGACATTGCATTCGAGGGCCTCATAAATTGGTGCATAATCATCTACATGGATTATTTGACCATCTTCTCCCAGGACAGGCGTGATCATCCCGCCCACCTCACTCAGATCTGTGAGAGATGTCACCGGTATGGAATATCCCTCAACCCCAAGAAGTGCATATTCGGGGTCACTGAAGGGAAGTTGCTTGGGCATATTGTCTCTGAGAAGGGTATATCCATAGACCCTGATAGAGTCGAAGCATTGCTAAATCTGCAGATGCCTAGCAGCAAGAAAGACATGCGATCCTTTTTTGGGAAGATCAACTTTGTGCGATGGTTCATCACGGGATTCACAGAAATAGTTAAACCACTCAATGAGATGATGAAGAAAGATACCAAGATTGAGTGGAGTCCTGAAGCAAAATGGGCATTCACCTAGATCAAATACACCATAACGGAGGCACCGGTCCTGGCTAGTCTAGACTATTCCCTCCCGTTTTACATTTACTCGTTTGCTTCACCGCATTCTGCTGCGGTAGTCTTGACCCAAAAGGTTGAAGGGGAGGAATGACCGGTAGCTTTCATGAGTTCCCCCTTCAAGAATGCCAAAGTCTGGTATTCGCCACTAGAAAAATAGGCCTTTGCTCTAGTTCACGCCGTGAAGAAATTCTGGCATTACATTCTCTGGAGCAAAGTTCATGCTATCATTCCGGACTAGGCCGTCAGATCTCTGCTAATGCAGAGTGAATTGGGCGAGAGATGGGGGAAATGGATGGCCATCCTCCAGGAATATGACTTATAAATGCAACCCATGAAAATAGTCTAAGGCCAAGGACTAAGTCGGGCGATGGCAGAAGAGACTCCCCACATAGAATGCCAAACTTACACAGTGGGGTCCATCACCCAAGACCTGTGGTATACCAATTTGGTATACTTGTTGCTAAACAACAATTTCCCAGAGGGGTTACCTCCCCATAAACGTCGTGCTCTACGGATGAAAAGAACCCACTTCACGATCAAAAACTCTGCGCTTTACCGCAGAAACTACGAGGGAGTGTACCGCCGATGCATCAATAGAGACCAAGCTGTAAGAGTGATTGATGAATTCCATGGAAATTTTAGAACTGGGCATGGTTCAACTGATGCCACTGCCCACCAGATCCTTCGGGCCAGATACTATTGGCCCTGTATAGTCAAGGACGTTTACACTCATGTGAAAAAATGCCATACTTGGCAAACCGCAGCGCATCATGAGTGTAACCCAGCGATGCCTCTGCAACCAGTCTACGAGGCTAGGCCCTTCACCCAGTGGGCATTTGACTTCATCAGAGAGATCAACCCCAACTTGTCTACCAACCACTGATACATCCTTACTGCTACTGATTATTGCACTCGGTGGTCTGAAGCTATACCTTACAAAAACAATACGGCAGACGTAGTTATCAGGTTCTTGGAAGAAAACATCGTCACACGGTTTGGAATGCCCTTCGCTTTAGTATGTGACAATGGTCTGGCATTTTCTTCAGCGCAACTACTTGAATAGACCTACAATCGGAAGATCACACTAAAGTTCTCCAGCAACTATTATCCCCAGGGAAATGGCGTTGCTGAATCAACAAACAAAAATCTACTTGAAGTGATCAAACACCTGTTAGAACAAAATCCTCGGGATTGGCACAAAAAGTTGAAATTTTTCCTCTGGGCGGATCGCATTCATATTAGGGCCGCCCTGGGAACATCACCATTCCACCTGGTTTATGGCCAAAACCCTGTATTCCCAGTCAATTTACAGATCCCAGTATTACAGTTTATGCAGGAATTCAACAACAGGCACAACATCGTGGAGGTTCGGCTCTTAAACCTGGTGCAGATGGAGGAACAGTGAGACGCAGCCCTCAAACATTTTGCGTTCCATCAAGCAGTTGTAAAATGATGGTTTGATAAAAGATCCCAATACAAAGCTTTTCAGATTTCAGATCTGGTCCTGTTGTGGGACAAGGCCCGGGAAAGGAAAGGAAAGCATACCAAATTCCAACGGCTCTGGCTCGAACCATACCTAATCTCAGAAATCTGCGGGGCAAATACTTACCGCCTCAACACCCTTACTGGGGAACCTGTCGCATTGCCCGTTAATGGACAGTTTCTCAAACACTATTTTGAATAAGGTAAGTTCATCCTAAGTTGTATCATATGTAAAGCCTTCCACTTGTAAATATCTCTTTAAGGTGCCTCGTGTGAGGTACCCTGCCTTGTAAATAGCCTTGTTGGCTGTCCTCTGGGGCAGTCCTCTTTCACCGTCTTTGTTTTCATTTTCAATTTTCTTTCGGTCCCGGTGTTTTGTTCCGTCTTGCAGGAATTGGAATGCTTCGCATAACTTTGGCCTCTGGTACAATGTCTACGGCATGGTGAACTTTAGAATCTATCTTTAGCACAGTGGAATCGACCTGGTCTCCATGGTTGTTTCACGGGTTATGGCACATTTTGAGAAATCTCCATTGGGTGTTGTCTCCGGGAGCCTAGCGATCAGTGAACATGAATAATACAAGGAACAAGTAATCGGACACGCCGAGGGTAGATCGGCTGTACTCTTTGATTGACCCAGGACTGAAACTTTAAAGAGCTTCTTCCCGGGTCCGGAGCTTTATCCCCTCTTCAAATATCTAAACGCAGGTGGATAGGTGAAAGAAGTACCACCATTAAAATTAGCTAAGCTTAAGTTTAATGGTGAAAGAAGTACAACCTTCCCCAACCAGAAACAAATAAAATAACAAGAGGAAAAGCAGGATAGAACTCCGGTCTCCAAGGGAAATGAGCAAATTGATGACTGGTTCGATGTGATTAGTACCTCTTCTCTACTCCTCCCAAAGGTCATCGGCTTGATTTCTTTCTAAAAGCACACACGAAACCACTGATGAAAGACTATGGACTGACCCCTGTGTGGTTGGATTCTCTCAAATGTTTCTCTTTTCCTGTCAGACACTTCGGGAAGCGACTTGTTCCAGTTTTGCTAACTAGAGATTCTTTAGTTCTCAAATGCGCTAAGGCATTTGTCCCAGATAGTCACCATTTGTTATGCCCTGTATCCCCGTCCCTACATTTTGTGTGCAAAATGTTGGGTCCCCCTTTTTTTCTTTTGTTTGCTTTTGCTTACGGTTTTGCCTTTGTCTTTCTTCCCCTTCTTGTTTTTCTTTCTCTGCGGTTTTCTTCCCCGGCGTTGTGTCTTATTTTTTTGCTTTTTGTCTCCGGGACTCCGGTCCCGGAGGTTGCCTTTTTTTGGGAACCAGATTTTGGACTCCGGGATTCTTCGTCGTGATGTTCTTAGGGATATCATCGCGAGGAATCCTCAGGCCTGGGGTCCGGAGGTTTTACCTATCTGGAGATCGCCGGAAGGAGGAGGATGGCCCTTTATCGCGGGTATAAATAAATGTTATCTGTCATTTTCACGTTTACCATGATTAAAACCTTCAAGCACTTAGAGCGAATTAGAGAGTGATTCCAAAGCTATTAACAGAGTATTTGTAGGAAGTTTATGGTAATCAATGCTTAACAATTTTTAGTTTTTCTCAAGCAGGTGCAAGTGCTTCATGGTGGTGTTTCTGACCGATTGACAACTCGAGCTATTGCAGAACTCGCACGGTAAATTCTTCCTTTCCTCCGCCTTCTGCGTTCTTAGGTTGGTGTTTCCGCTTTTCTGCCTTTGTCTTTCTTCCGCTCTCTGGTTTCCTTCTGTTTTTCTTTGTTTCATTTTCTGTTTGTTTTGTTTCTTGGTTTCGGCTGGTCCGTTGCCTTCTGGTTTCACCGACCGTTGGTGGGTCGGCTCTGCCAGAGGGTTGTCCACCCTCTGTGCAGGAGTTTTTTCTGTAAAATGGTGTATATAGTGTAGATAGTTGTATATATCTATTTCTGTCTCATCTGGTTTTCCCGCTGGTGTCGTCCCGCATTGTATATTCATGTATATATGTATGTAGTTGTGAATTGTCAATGTATATATCCCTCAGCTCTATGTATATCCTTCCGAGTGGCTTGGCTAGCTGGTCGAGTCACCCCCATTTTTGGTTTTTTCCCTTCAAACTCGCTTCGAGACAGAAAACCACCCGTTTGAAACTTGACCCTCGGCCGGTTTCAAACAGGCAGTTTTCTCTCTCCTCCATAAAGTCTGTCAGAACCTCATTTACGTCCCATGTGCATAATCAATTCCAACCAAGTGGCTTTCCCTTTTCGTGTGTTTGGACAGTTGGCTCCGCCGTCATCGCCATCGCATCCATCTAATGCCAACGCACGTGGCGTCCACGTGGGTTCGACAACTTGCCTTTTTATACATCTTTGCTAACGGTTATTTCTTCGGGCTTCAGGCTTCTTACCACCATCCATCCTATGTCTTTGCCAAGTGTAATATAATTTCCAAGACCCAGATGTATGATGAAGACCCTAAGTTTACGATGTGTTTTGCTTTTCGGGCATCTTTGCATAATACTAACTTTTCAGGAAAGCAAACGTCATGGTGGTAAGATCTCCGGACCCCGGAGTAACTATTTTACTTTGATAAACATGTTCTAACGGTCACTTTGTCTCACAAGTTCCCAGAGTTATCTTCCAAACATGTCTGAAGCGTCTGCATCATCTCCTCTCGAAAGTCCAGAATTACCAACCACAACAGAAACCAGGGCATTAGCAAAGTCAAAAATGGAGAAAGCCCTAGAAAAACTTCCCCTCACCATGAAGTATGTACAGGATAATGGCATCGTGGGCTCAAAGATCGAGTCCAAGGTAAAACTGATGACCGATGCCAATGTCAGAACCTGGGCTGAAATGCAGGCCCTTGTAAAGGTAATGCAGATTCAGCGACAGGCTGGAGACCAGCTCGCAATCAACGTCGGGGGTTCCAGAATCCTCCAGGCAGCTTGCTTCCCATGCTCTGTGCAATCTCCAGAGCTTATCTTAACACTGGCGGCCAACTACAACTCTTCTGTATAGGCCGTTATGCTCGCAGCTGCAGAACCCACAGGATACCCCACTCCACTGGTGTCCCTCGACCTAGTCACATTCCAGGCAGGCTTGGGTATCCCGCAATTTGATAGAGCCACGCACTAATACATTTGTGGTCGATTTGCGATGGCTATGTGTCTCAATTGCGACAGCAATGTGTCGCAATTGTGACAGAAATAGACGTCACTATTTTTTAGTCACAAAATATGACGTCTTTCCATATCCGTCGCAATTGCGACTCCAAATCGTCGCTATATAGCCCTATCAACCCTGACATTTGGGGCGTCGCCAATACAGGAAATATGTCATACTTATATGGCTACCTGTCGCAATTGCGACGGAAACCAAGCAATTGCGACGGTTTTTAGGCATCGCCAGTACAGCTCGCCCGTCATAATTCTTGGGTTAACGCCGCAATTGCGATGAACACCCAAGAAACTGCGACAGCTTTCGGGCATCGCTAGTACAGTGACCCCATCGTAATTCTGGCGAGTAACGTCGCAATTGCGACGATGTCAAGATAGAATTTTTAAAAAAAATTGCTTGTTAGATAATTATTTACGAATAATAATGTTGTATTCATGAATTTCTGGATAAAACACTTTTGAAAGCAACTGAATGAATCCCTGTAATAGCAAAGCACATTGTTAGGTTTCCAATCCATATCATTATGAATAAGAATCTCTGTGCTTTAGCCTCAAGATTGGAAACCTAACCATCTTCGAGCATAAATAATCTATGGTTACACATATAATGATTGCTTTGTGTTGTTCTCTAATAAATGAAAGGGTGGTGCCAGCTGTTCACACCAAAGAGAAACTGGTAAGTATATAAAGGTGTACCCATAGATTTCTAGCAGTAGAATCAGTACAGAGGTACACCAGTGACCAAATCATGAGAAGCTGACACAAAAGAGAAAATGTTAAGTGTATGAATGAGAAGCTCCCAAAAGTCAAATATTTAGAGACAGTTGACTTCATTATGCAAAATGCAAGTTGGCCACCACACTAACTTCTCCCCCATATCTCACTGAATAT
>MU224892.1:249551-283512 GCA_018584345.1 Thuja plicata
ACTCCAGACTTGACCTCACATTGGAGGTAACCAAGCAACTGGTAGAGTCCTTGCAGGAAAAGGTAAATGTTGTGAAGTATTCTTCTAATTTATACAAGTCTTTTGTGATAAAGGCTTCCGGGGTTGACCCCCTTAGTACAGATACTTATACCCCCGAAGATTCAGTTTTGGGGAGTTTTGATGAAATAATGAAATCCCGGTATCAATCCCCGGAGGGGATGGATGGGGCCCAGATGGTGAAACTAACCAAGATGATACTTAAGGGCCATGACGCTGCAAGAATGGCAGATGAATTCAAAAGAAATGTTCCAGACCTGGGGGAACAAGTTGAAGTGGCCAGGCACAGAAGGGCTAGCCTAAGAGAGATAGATGAAGACAGCATTTCCCGCCTCCTTCAGGCCTTCAATGATAATAAGCAACCTTGAGATTTCTCTGGAGGTTGGGGGGAACTTGAGTGTTGAGTATTCTTTATTCTTTTGGGGACAAAAGTTCCCAGATCCCGGAGTCCCGGATCCAAAATTTTGTATTCTTTAAAGTGATTCGTGTCCCGGTCCCTGAGGCCGATCAGTCACTTTCAGAGGCAGTTAATAAAATTGTCAGAGGATGGTTGGCCACATCAAGGAGACGTCGACTTGGCAGTTGGTCTTTTGATAGGGTGGTCTTCTCAAGGCACTGCTTAGAGGTACATCTGGCACATTGGAGGCAGGGCGCCGCATTTCCCATTTATGAGGCATGTAGCCTCGGTCTTCGAGGGACCTACTTCCTTCTTTCTCCTTTTCGGTTCTCTTCCCGAGATTGATTCTTCCAATGTATATTCTTATCTTATTCTTCTAACATGACATACCTATTCCGTCTCCAGGTCTTTTGTAGGGTGGCGCAGGTAGTACCGACCCTCGGATATTGTATTTTATTGAAACATAAGGTAAATAGGGTTAGGGTTAGAAGAGAGTTGTATAAATAAGAAAATCGACCCATTTCCAAGGGTTAGTGAAATTGATGATTTTGTTGTCCATAGAAATAGCAAAGTGATTTCTCTTTTTAAGTTGCAGAGCTCAATGCTCCATTTTTTCTGTTCTTGATAGTTAGATGCTCCCCTGGAGCCGCCATTGTATCACACACCAGTGCTTGCTGGACTGAATATTAATGAAGAAGGAAGAATTATTGGCAATAATGTTGTTGGCATTCCTACTTCTGAGTTAATGGTATTTTATGTTTTAATGTTCTTTATGTCTTTTACTCTGGTATGTTAAAGTAGATTAACGACCTCTTTATTCCCGCTACTGATAAAATGCTAGTTGATAGTTATGTGTTTCTTCAGTATTTAGTGTAGTTTACCAGAGTATTATTGATGTTCTGGACATTTCAACATGACTACAGTTAGATGAAATACTTCTAACCCTGCAGGATCTTTTTCATTTTATTTGCTAAGTATAGAGCGCTTGGGAAAACCTTACCTTGTTCGAATCTCCGGAGAAGATGAGTTGAAGAAACCAGCTATCCCCCTCAAAAATAGTCACCTCTCCCAACTGAGTCCCGCACCATCGTGACCTGACACCCAGGTGCTTGGAGGCCGAGAGGATTTATTTCCCCCGAAAAACCTTTGCAGGCGGAGTTGGCCGACTTCCCCGGAACCCGGTGACAACTTATGACTGTTGGCGGACCCGGTCAGAAAAACCCCGTCAACAGTACCACATTAGAAATCTATCTTGCATAAGTGATGACTGTTATGAATCTAGCTTTCAGTAATTTTTCTAGCTCTGCTTTTACCAGTAATGCAACATGAGGATGCTTCTTTCTTAGTTTTTGTTTCACAGGTTTGATCCCAGGAGCTATAGATAAATGGTGCATTATTAATTCACGATCAAGTCCAGGCATATATGTGTAAGACCATGCAAATTTGATCTTTATCTCCTTTAGGAACTCATTTAATTGTATCTTCTCCTTGTCTGACAAATATTGTGCTAGGTGAACAATTTGAGGAACTTCAGTTGTGCCCAAGTTAACTGGTTGTGTTGGTTCTATCAAAACTGAAGATCTTTCTTGAAAGTGCTCAAGGAGGATATCAAGAATCTCATCCTTTGGCACCTCTAGGAGGTTTTCACCATCAGATATGTCTTTTTTTTTACCTTTTTAGAATCTGACACTGCCACAACGTGGTTTTCACCATCAGTTCTTTTCTTCTTTTTATTTTTCAATTTGTGACTAAGAAACTTGATATCCTTCTATGACATGTTCACGCTCCTTGCATTGGTGGAAGAAGGGTAAGGTTCACAAGCATTTAGGTACTAAGCCAAAGTGTAGTCATTGGGCAAGTTCATGATAGGATTAGGATCTGAATTCGTCCAATCAATTAAGTCAGGGTTTATCAAGGATAATGAATCAAAGTTTGGTAAGGAGAGCATCGTGTCAGTGTCAAAACTATTAACCGACAAGACATGTTCTGTTAAGTCAACTTCTATAGCGTTTAGATCATCAAGAGTTAAACCGTCATTAACAGGGTTTTTCTTAGTAATATGTGGACCTAACTCTAGTGACTCATCAGTTGAGCCTTCTTCTTCTTCTCTTAACAAAATGGAACTCATTGCTTGTAGTCTCATAATATCCTCTAGACCTAGTAAAACACCAGTTTCTTCATCAAGGATTCTATGCAATGGTATCTCATTTGACTCTGGAATAGTAGCAATATTAGGTGAAGTGTTGGAACTCTCTCATCTTTGAAATATCAATGCCAACTTATGAATCACATCTACTTCAATTTACATGGTGGCATGAGATAGGAAATCCCATTCATAAACATGTGAGTCAGTTATTTCATCATCTGACCTGTTTAGAAACTCAACAATAGTTACCTAATGTACTCTATTAGCCACTTGTAGATCAAAGTGTGGTAAATCTAGGACATGTGAAATTGTGACTAGTTGCCCCCAGTTAGGATGTGAATCATGTTGTTGGGGTATGTCTTCAATAGTTGTTTCTATCAATGGAACTTATGGAGTGTCTTCTATTATTTCCTCTACCTCTTGAACAATAGCATGTGTTAATAAAGGAACACGAGTGTCTGGTTGTGTCTCAAAGCTAGGTACATATCTTTCTCCTTGATATTCAGGATACTCTATACTAATATGAAATAATCTCTCATAGGTCCATTGTTCTAGTTCTATCTCTTCTTCTTCATCACTTCTTTCATCAAAGATTGGACCATCTCTTGAAGTAGGGCTTTTAGATTTATTATTGAAACATAGTCCTATTTTATCTTTGGTATTTCTGAATTTCGTGTGTATAGGTTCAAAAAATCCCTTTACTTTGTCTCCTAAAGTTCCTTCTCATTTATATCCCATTTGTTTGAGAAGATCATATCCTTTACCATACTTTTCTGGGGATATTTCCACATATTTTACCTTATTTTATTTTGGTTCTCCCTTGTAAAGCCAAGCCAAGACTATCGTTTCCACTTTGTCATCCTCTTGGGAGGTAGATGCTTTAACCATACCAATTTATTTGTGGATTTTTGGATTTTTAGATGTAGTGGGTGTGAAAGACGGCGAAGGTTTTCCATAAGATCTTGGAGATACTGGCAGTTCTATCAATGATGGGGTCATGTCTAGCTTGTATTCTCCCACACTAGTTTCTTCAAGTTTTAAGGTCATTCCAAAGCTCTTCATAACCATGTCTTTAGTAGTTTCAGGCATAGTTTCTTTTGAAACTTATTTTTTATGAGGGACCATACTATCTTCTTTAACATTGTTGCAAGTATAACTGGCATTTGCAGGAATTGTCACTTCCACCCCATTATGTGGGAATTTGATACACTGGTGGTAAGTAGATGGCACTGCTTTCATTTCATGGATCCAAGGTCTCTCTCATAGTATTTTGTAAGCCAAGGGTAGATCTAGAACTTGACATATCACATTTCTTTCAACTGGTCCTATTCTAATTGGTAAAACAATGAGGCCTTTAGAGGATCTTTCTTCTTCATCATAAGATTTGATAGTAATCTTACATCTTGAATCAATGGTTTGTTTTGAGAGACCCAACTTCTTGATTAGATTAAGAGTACAAATGTTCAACCTTGTGCCTCCATCTATCATTAATACACGTCTAACATGGCATTTGTGAATTAGGACATCAATATGAAGGGGTTGATTATGCAGATGTGTCAATGATTTGTCATCTTCTGAAAAAGAGAGGTAATGTGGTGCTGAGATATGATTAACCATTGCTTGGAATTTTTCTACATTAATGTCCTTTGGCACATTTGCTTAATGTAGGGCTTATTCAAGAACTTCCCTATGTACTGAGGAGATTTTAAGTAACTCAAAGATGGAAATTTGAGCAAAGGTTCATTGCAATTGATCCACCAAGTTATAGTTCATTGTTGGAATGGTAACTGTTTGTCTTGTTTCCACTGGTTTGGGAAGAGTGATAATAGGTACCTTGGAATTTTTTTCTAGTTTTGATGAGGAATTAGGTCCTTTGATTGTGACTTGTGCTTGACTTCGTGTCACTGCATTTGACTGGGAAGATGTGTCCTTAACACCTTTGATAGTGATCACATTAATTGATACGGTTTTAATGTCTAGTATGTTGATCACATTATCATTATTGGAGTAGGCATAGTTTACTTCATTTCCCTTTCCTTTAGATGCTTCCCCTTTCTCATAATTAGGGAATAGTTTGTTAAATGTCGTATGGTCTTCATTAGTGGTATGTCCTTCCACTTTGATCTTGCCTCCTTCAATAAGGTCTTGTATAGCATGTTTAAGTTTAAGACAATTATTAGTCTTGTGTCACTTTTTTTTGTGAAAGACACAATAAGAATTGTCATCCCACCATCTTGGTTTGACTTCTGGCTCCAATGGTTTTGAATCCAGGATTGTAAGAACTCTGTTGTCCAAGAGTGTATTTAAAACAGTCTCAAGAGGTTCTCCCAAAGGAGTGAATGTTCTTTGAGGTTTGGAAGTCCATGGTCGATTCTTGCTGTTCTCATTGTTTGCTTTAGGTATTGTGGTTGTTACCTTGGCATCTTTACTTGCTACCATGCTATTCATTAGATTGAACACTGCAAGTTTAGGATTAGCATTAGATGCATCTACCACTCCATTGTTAACAACATTCTTGTTTTGTTTCCACCATTTAGGTTTGTTGTTGGAGTTGGTATATTTGTTATCACTTTGGAGAGTGATTTCTCCTTTCTTAACCATAACCTCTTCAATACGGATGGCAATTTTTTATCATCCTATCAAAGCTAGGCGAATCCTGCATTTGCAATGCACAGTTTAATTTAGGTATCAAGTTATTAATAAAGATTTCCATCTTCTCTAATTTGGGAATAGCTCTTGAATACCTTGCAAAGATTGTCCTCCACCTTTGTAGAAAGTGTGTAAAGGATTCACCGGTTCTTTGCTTTGTGTTACACAAGTCCATCATGGTTACGTCATGTTGTATATTGTAGGAGTAATGTTGGATAAACCGTTGAATTAACTCCTCAAAATATTTTACCTTAGGTGTGAGTTTGGAGAACCTCTCCATAGCATTTCCGCCTAGACTTCCTAGAAATAGCCTCATTAGGTATGTAGGTTTGTGCATGTACTCTATGCTTAGAGCACAAAAATCTCTCACATGGTCATGTGGATCAGTCTCTCCCATATGCTTGTCATATTTTGGCCTTGCCATGTTGGGAGGAAATGGAACCGTGTTGATACTCTTGTCAAAAGGAAATGGACAATGGAGTCTAAAGAGTATTTTGTCTTGGGTTTAGCCTTTTCTTGCTTGAGAGTTGCAAGTTATGCTTGTATTAAGGTCATTTGTTTGGTGAGAATAGAGATAGGAGTTGATATCTCTTGTTCCTTTAGTTTTTCAACATCATAATCTTTAGGTAATTTTACTCAAATGGATTCTAGATGGAGAAAGTATTTCTCTTTGTCTTCACCAATTATCTTTTCTAATGTTCTTTGGAATTTCCTACTTTGTTTGAGTCTATTGTACTCTTCTTTGAGAATGTCTTCATCACTTTCTGACTCAAATAAAGGGTGTCCGATGTTGACTTCTTCCTCATTAATAGCATTGTCTTGATCTCGTTGGTTTTGCTCATGGTTGTATTCTTCGAAGGCATTAGCCCATTCATTCCTATCAACATCCATTGCTAGTGAATCTGTGTCAAATAGAGGATTGTGAGGTGTCTCTCCTTTTTGAAAATGTAGCAATTTAGGAGGTACTTCTAATTCATCAGAAAGATACTTGTTACATCTTGTTTTAACCATGAAGTAGTATCTCAACTATGTCTAAAGTTTCCCAATAGTGTCAAGTGAGGTCTCAAATCATTCAAGTAAGTGTATCCAAATTGTGAAAGATTGTTTGTGTTTGATGGAGGTAAATGACTCCAGTGTCAAAGGGTTAGAATGCCCTGATAGTGAGCTGGGAGTCAAGTTGTTTTTGAGAGTGAATAGACCACACATTTTGAGACAGATCATAATAATTCAAAATGACATGCAAGGTAGATCGGATTTTTTTTTTTAAAATAGCAACAGAGAGACTAGAAAAAGCAATAGGGTCAGACTAATGAGCCAAAAGGGTATCCAAATAAATTGATTTTCTCTGAGAGACAACTATGCAAGTTCCCACTATCCCAGATGTGACACTCTGAATGTGAGCTTTTGCAAAACTAGATGCGACCTTTCTCCCTACAAACGATACAAGATTGACTAGATTCGAGCTTGCACACTACATGCAAGTTTTCACAACTAGATGCAAGCCAAGATAGACCAAAAATGACTTCTTTATGTCTTGTCAATTGGTTGTCTGATTTTTCTTGAAGTTTGTGCAAATTTGTCTGACAGTAGGTTGTTTTTGCATCTTTCTAGTGAGTGAAATATATAGTATGTAGCCAAAGGATTTAATTTTTGTTTCTTGTTTGAGTGATTTATCTTGTTAATGATCTTTTAAGCACATCAAACATTTTTGCATTGTTAGGGGTGAACAAAACACATCCTTATGCCCTATTTTCTAAGTAGAGGATGAAAATCCTTCCTCGTAGACTTAGGTACACACTCAAATACTAATCATAATATGGCCATCACCAAGAACGCAATGGCTCCAGTCATGATGCCATATTAGCTGACTCCAAATGCAGTTGAGGGCACGAAATGATGAGTATCTTGGGGCAATTACTTTTTTCCTTGCACAAGGATTATCACCCTTTTGGGGATGAATCAGGTAGTTTGACTACAAATTTTATTGTTTATGATGGGGCAATCCGTTTGAAACCGTCTCTCATAGAATCGCACAAAGCAAAATTGAGGCATATATCCCTATGAGTACTCAAATAGGTGTATTCTTGCAAGCAAGATTCAAGTGGCTCTGCTCTACACATACCCAAGAATGTTCAAGGAATGATGTCAAAATTCCAATAACAAAACCGATTCTGTCTTCCGAGGCTTTGGCCTACAAGGAAGCAATTATTTATAGTGAGTTGGAAGGGTTGGCATAAAAGTTGTCCTCACTTGGGTCGTTCCCGAGAAATCTTTCCCTCAACCAGCAAGCCCTCTAATGTTTAATAAGCATACAAAGGATTGGCGAGCTTAGGATTTAAAGATTTCTGATTCTTCAAAAGAAGAAGAGCATACTCTCCTAGTCACTGTCATTTTCTCCCACAAGCACTTCACTCACAACTCAGTCCCACATGTCAATTTTTTGATTCCCCCACTTGGAAGGAAGAGAAAATCCTCTAGTGAGATCAAAAAGTAAGCTTAAGTTTGATTTAGATATTCCTAAATTATAAAAACACAAGTACTTGAAAGCAAAGTTTGTTTTTTCTTTTTCCACAATATTTAAATTCTTTGCTTGTTCAATTACAATATCCAAAAATTTGGACGATGAAGTTCTTTTTCCCACAAAATTTAATGACTTGTGTTGTTTAATTAATTTCCAAAGGGAATTTATACAATGTAACTTGTTCAATTAGTCCCACAAAATTTAATGATTTATTTTTGTTCAATTACTTTCCCAAATATGAATTAAACAATGTAATGTTTTCCTTGTTCATTTACTCCAAATCCCTCTCAAGTCCTAAATCAACTTTTGAGTTTTTGATTTTCCTTTAAGGAAAAGAGCATAATCCCTTGTTGATTTATTAAGTGATTAGAAAATGTCTTTATTTTAAAAGCATTACAAAATAGAAGTCAAGATTGGGGATTGACCACCTGCAAACCACAAGTTAATGGTTCCTTTCCAAATTTTTAGCAAAAGAGTCTCTGATAGTGATCTGCAAACAAGAATTATGTTGTTTAAAGGACAAAGATAGGAAACATCCAAAGATTAATGGTTAGACTTCTCAAATTGTAAATTCCAAACCCAAATGCGGTCCTAGATTCCTTGAATACGACCCTTGTTCCTAGATGTGATCAAATAAACTGAAAATGATACAATGCATACCAGATGCGAGATTTTACCAAAAGTGATGCATGATCTCCAAGATGCAAAATCTAATATCCAGGGTGCGATCCAAGATTCTGTGATGCAATCTAGTATCCTAGATGCGATCCATGGCGACCAAAAACAACTCTGCTCCTGAAACCTGGGAAGACAAATTAGTAGAAAATGAATTGAAAGTGAGGTAAAATCTGAGATTTGGCCCCATGGTGGGCGCCAGAAATGTGTGTGTTAGTTTGTGGTTCCTGCAGCTGCAACACAACACTTCAATAAGTCATTATATTAGTGAAAAAAAGGGTTAGCAAGCATATATATTACTAAAATCGACCTATTGCTTCCTATCTAGGAGTATGAAAAATGCTATAATTGCCTTCAGATTATGCATTTGTTAGTGACATATACAACCTAGAATGAAAGATTCAAATGAAACTAATCTACATGCTCAAGAAATATGCATTTTAATCTCTAATGAAGATTATAAAAATGCATGATAATAAAGCTAAATAATGAAATATGGGTCTCTAATATTATGAACAGAATAACAATGCTTCCAACAATCCAAAATTAGGGGCTCATTGAGCTTAAAACTCATTCTATTTATAGAAGAAACTAGGAGTGAGAGGAGTGATAAGACTATTAAATGCATGTCTAACAGTATTAATGAGGGATAACATTTATAAGGCATGGTGAGGGTATAAGCATTAATGATGTATTTATGAGAGCATTAATGAAGCATGGTGAAGGTGTAAGTCCAAGCTTGAGAAATTGGACTTTGAGGGAAGGGGAGCTTGAGAATGTGAACTTTTTGGAATGAGTTGAATTCCTAATCAAAAGTTTAGGAATGTGACATCATTATGAAGTGAGTTAAGATGGGATTAATATTAGAATTAGGCTTAGCATGGGTGAAGGGGTTGGGATTAGTTTGAACCCAGGAGTTAAGGTGGTTGAGATAGGTTAGGTTACGGGTTAAAGGGAATATTAATGAAATGAATTAAATGTATTCATTCAATAATAGGGGAAATCAATTATTTAAGCTTTTGTTTGCTTTTAATAATTTATTAGGACTATAGCTAATTAATTAGATTAATTAGGCTAGGGGATTGGCTTTTTGCAAGTGATGAGGTGTAATTAGGATTTTATTTAATTCCTTTTAATTAGTTAACTTAGCCATGTTTTTTATTTATTTTGATAGAATTGAATTGATTTGATTGGATTGGCTAAGGCAATTAATGTAATTTAGTGATTAAATCACTTAGGAGATTAAATTTGATTTAAATGAATTATGCAAATAAATTAAAGATTTGTCTTGACATAATTGGGGGTATGATCACACTTAGGGAAATTAGGGTCTATGGTTAGAGCAGACCAAATTAGGGTGGTTACAACATGCATTTACATTTCAGCATTGAGACTATGTATGCAATTCACTCAATCGGTTAATGAAGAACATAGATTACAACATTTGATTGAAAAAAATTTAAGGGTATTGATTCACCCCTCCCCTCTCAATACACATCATTTCCATTATCCCAACAATATGCATATTATTATATGAACCCTTGATTAACGTAAGGACCCAAGTGTTTATATTAAATTGAAATCCTAATGCAAATGTTGACATAGTGAGCGGTCCCATATTAAAAATATCTTATAATTATATGTATACAAGTTTATTAATGCATACTATGTACACCTTACTATCACACAATAGTCTAATATGAAGACATGCAAGGAATGGATACAGCTGTATGAACCCTAAAATGGTTGCCTGGACTATGGGCCCCCATTTATCAATTTATCAATTTATCAAATTCCTGAATCAATGCTTTGCAACATTTTCAATTCAAATCAATTTCCTTGATCAAATCGTAATTAATTCAATTATTTCAATATTTCCTAAGGTTTGATCATTTCATCAATTATCTTATTTAATTAAAAGAAAATAATCCCTTTTTATTAGATAAATAATATTATTTAATTAAAATTCCTTTTTAATTAAATAATATTATCTTATTTAATTAAAATCTCTCTTATTTAAATAATATTATCTCATTTAATTAATAATTAAATTAAATAATCTTACTTAATTAAAAGAAAATCTCTCTTTTAGTTAAATAAAACCCCCACTTGAATCCCTCTTTGTTGAAAAAGGAAATAAATTAAATAAAATAAATAAAGTTCCTTTTCTTCACACATCTTCCTAAGTGGTGGGCTTTTTGCCTCTTAATCATAGCCTTTGATTTTTGCCTCTTATTCTCTAACCATCCATTTTTCTTTATAAGGAAACCTCTCCTTCTAATTTGGGGATAGAAGATTTTATGCTAATGTTATGCTGCAGGTTTGGAGAGCAATTTTGAAGGAGATTTTGAGTGAGCTTGGATATTGCAACTTCTCTCTTCTTGTCTTCTTCTTACATGCCCCATGGCAATCCATTTTGATTAATTTTGCACTTGCATGTTAGATTAGATTCATGTTTCCTTTCATAGAATAATCATGCATTGTTATCATATAGACTAATTTCCTTTCTTGCATTGTTATCATATAGAATAGCTTTCATTTGCATCCATACTTGATGATCATGGAGACCAACATTCTTGCTCTTCCTCTTTGAATTTCTCATTTTATGGTGTACTTGCATGGGCACAAATTAGGTCAATCTGAGGGCCTCCATTACAAACCCTTTCACTCCATGAATAGAGAGCTATGAGTCGCCATTCAAGATCTCATTCTTGAGAAATCTTGGATACAATGATTCATAGAAGTGTGACATTTTTAGCACACATTTTTGGTGCCCACCGTGGGGCAGATCTTGCCTCATCTTTCATTTTTTTTGCAAAATCTTATTTTTCCGTTCGTACGGCTTTGTGACAAAAATTCGCGCAATGTTTTGCTAAAAATGGCGTGAAGTTTTTCCAGTCTATGCAAATTTTTGCGCGATACTCAGAGTTTCATCGCATGGGACTATGTGAATTTTGGCACCAACTCTGACGCCAGTCACAAATCTGACATTATTTGTTGTTTTCTATATTTTTGTTGTCTATGTAGTTTGTCGTGCGATACTATGTATTTCTTCGCGTAGCACTATGTGAATTTTCATGCGGCACTCTGAGAATCTTCACGCAGGATTTCACACCAGAGATCTATTTTCATTGTTATTTCTATATATCTCTTTTTTCTAACGACTAATGTTTACTATTTCTGGTGGTTTCCGATTTGTTGTTGTTGTTGCAGAATACTTTGGACTTGCAGGGATAAACAACAAAATGTTTGCGTTGCTTTGGACTTGAGGTATTTTGTTGCATCTCGATAACATTTATATTTTGGGAATAAAAATGAACCTCTCATGTATTTAGCTTGAGTGTTTCTTTCTTTCATAGATCACATTTCCAAATTGGTGCTCTAAAGAATGAACCTACATTTTATTTCTTGCATATATGTTTCACATAGTAATTAGGCCCTATGAACACTATTTGTGGTTTTCTTGAGAGAGTGGGCTTCATTCTCTTATCTTACATGTGAAGCTCTTCTTGACGATAAATCCCCTTGTAGGTAGGGAAGGATTTGTTGTTATTTCACTTGGTTTGGTCTTCAACTTTTGATGGTACTTTCTCTCTTGAGATTGGTGGTCATTGTTGTTGATATACAAACCTTGGGTGAGGTGATTTCAAATTAGTGGGTCAATTAATCTTGTTTTCTATATTTGGGTGAGATGAAGAGGCTAGAGGATTATGCTCTTTTCCCTTTTGGGAGAATCAAAAACTTGGAACCCTTGAATCCAAACCAAGTCCCCATGTGGTCCATATTGTGAGTCTTCCTTGTTAGGGAGGGTTAACCATACTGGACACTCCCTTTATTGGGTAAACCACGTGGACGAAACCTCAAGCGGTAATAGCCATTTTTGCCATGGTAGCAACAACCACTATATAAATGTCCTTGTGGAAGAAATCTCCATGGGTGTGGTTTCTTGTTGGGTTGTCAGATCTCCTTAGCAACTCCTGATTGATTAGATTCTCGCACTGTGTCAAAACCTTAGTGCGCCAGGATTGGATTTCACCCACTTGAGATTGCAAAAGTTGCAGAGTCAAACCATTACTAAGAACCATAATGCAACCAACTTTTTCTTTTGTAGCACTATGTGCGTGATTGGAAAACATTTTGAGAACATACACAATTAGAATCTCTAGGGAGTAGAACTAATACGACACTATTCTTCTTCATGTGCAAGGTTGCTTTATCCCTTGCTCATTGTTTGAAGACATTTGTTTGATTGGATTTCCTAATTGTTTTCTTGTGTGCTTGATTCATGATAAAAATATGTTAATGCATCTAGTTGTTTATTTAAAATGAACAAAACTGAGTTCCTTGTCCTTCCTGTCAGAAACGCCCTGCAAAAAACCAGTTCTTTGTGCAGCCCTGTGAGTTTCTTCACGTGGTATAGTGATAATCATCGTGCGATATTCTGCCAACTTGCTGTCAATTTGTTATCATCTTGTCACACTAGTTCTATTTTCCTCATTTTAGACTGCAAAACTTTACGCGGTTCTGTGGTAATCTTTGCGTGAGCAAGCATTTCGTCATGCGAATTTGTCCTCTCTTGCTATACCAACAAGCTATTTGCTGTCGATTTTGATCTTGCTTAACCTGTTGTCCTGTCATTTTCCAGTTTTCTTGGCTAATCTGGGTCAGATTAGGTCACTTACCCCGCTGTTAGAAGCTTGTTTAGCTTTGGATTCTTATGTTTTGACCTCTTGAATTAGAAATCTTTGATTTCACAGGTGACCTTTCTTGGAGTTGGTAAGCTAGAGACCGTCCTTGTTGAGAATATAAAACTTTAGATTCTTCGATAACACACTTGGAGAGTTTTGGTAGTCTCTTGTCTATTCACTTTCATATATTCAAATTCAATCAATATAACTTGGGTAAGATCATCCTCCTGATCCATATGTGCTAGGATACTTATCTGAAATGTGGGCACCTCTGTGGCAGTGTTGGCTTACGCCTCTTGAAAATTCTATCTTATCACCTCTTATTTGGACAAGTTAATGCCATTACTATCCTAGTTTGGTACCAATGTTTCCTAGGGTCATCCTATTAGCTAGTACCTTTTATTTCATGCCAATTACAACAAGATATTAATTAAATCAAGGAAAATGACCTCAAGTGGTTTTTAACCAATTACCCTTAGTTCAAACTCGCCAAAAATGTAAGGGAAAAGAACCTATATTTGATCAATCACCTAGGAACAAATCAAAAATTTGGTTTGATTCCAAGAGTCACCTTAGTGAGTTGGGTACCCCCTTAGCATCTTCTCACTCTTCTATGGATATGAGTTACACAATGACTCGACAAGAGAGAGAAGACATAGATAAACGTCTTGATGATATATTTGTGAAACATAGAGATACTATTTCATATGGTGGTTCCTCTCGTGACATTCAGCCAACTTCACCCCTTATCTCAAAAAGATATCTAGATGCACACCAAAGGGCTAAGAGAGAGAGAGGTAAAAGACAAGCTTATAAAGATGAGTTATCACAACATGAGAACCAAGGAGATGAGCTTTATGACACTCATGTTAATGCAACCTATACCAAAAACTTGTTTCAAAATTCAAGGCCAAGTTCACCGCTCAAGACATCTACAAGATACATGAGTGAAAGACTTAAGAGGATTGAGCGTGAGAAAAAGCCTTCTTAGATGAAGAAGCTGAAAAGGAAGAGAGATTTAGAATCCTATAATTGGAGAGACAAACTTTGGTGGAAATGGAAAACAAAGCCTTCCAAGAGGAACAAGATATGCTCTTGGCTCAACAACTCAATGATTGATTTAACAACATGCGTGTTAGTGGTGGGAACAACTCTCCTCTATCCACTCCTCCTAAGACTCCATGAAGTGAAAGACATTCAAGAACACCATCATGATCTCCTAGCCCTAGAGGAAGAAGGGCTTCCAAACATGATCATTATAAGAGATAAACACCTCCTAGGAACTCAAGACAACCTTCACAATGTGCTCATCATGGTTCACAGTATGGGGGTAGTAGCTCAAGTTTTGACCTCACCTCCCAAGACTTCATGAATATGCAACAAGAGCCACTTTTCCAATAGTATGTGGAGAAATATTTGGAGCAGAACAAAGATAAGTTCCTAGAGAGTTTAATCAACAAGGGTGCTAGAGTCCCTTACAACTTTGATGTGGAAAAAAAGATTAAGAAGAAAGGTCCATCTCAAGAAGAAGAGATCAAACAACTTAAGAGCATGATGGAAAAAGTGTTAGCGCCCAAGAATTCTTTCTCACTGGATTCAATTTGTCCTAATCCTTTTGACAAGAGTGTTAACATGAAAGAATTTCCTAGAAAGGTTGAAATCCCTCAATATGACAAATATGATGGGAGTGGGGATCCACATGATCACATGTGCTAGTTTTATACCACAATTTTTTAGTTTTATGAAGATGACTCGTACCTCATGAGATTGTTCCCAATAATTCTTAAGGGTCAAGCGATGGAATGGTTCACCAATATAACTCCCCCCGTTAAGACTTTCAAAGACCTTGTTCAGATATTTGTTCAACACTTTGCATACAATATTTCAAGATCTATCACTATGTTGGACTTATGCAATTTAAAGCAAAACTAGGGGGAATCCTTTGTTACCTTCTTGCAAAGGTTGAGACAAAAATGCTCTTGCTATTCTAGAACCATTCCTAAACATGAAAAGATCGACATCCTTGTTAGCAACTTGGTTCCCAAAATGTGGTATGAAGTTAGGAAGATGGTTTTTGATTCCTTTGACACCATGGTTGAAACCGCATGTAGGATTGAGGATGTTTTGAAAGAACAAGGAATTTTTACCAAACATGGAAACAACAACAACAACAACAATGGTCAAAATAACAACAACTCTAACAAGGATAAAGGGAAGAATCCACATTGGAATAGGAACAAACAAGTGTTCAATGATGGAGTTGTGGACTCCTCTCAACCCAAAGATAAAACGTTGCTCCACTTGTCTAGTGTTGTTCAAGCCATGAAGCTTAATATGTTTAACCAACAAGAGAGTAGGCCAAGATACCAAGATATTCTAAGAAAGAAAGACGTCAATTTTCAAAACTTGGTGATTCATATGAGGATGTCTTGAAGACACTTATTGCCAATAACCTTGCACATCCTCAAGATCCTACGAAACATTATATACTAGATGTTAAGCCACATTAGTGGGATGAGAAGGCCTTTTGCAAATTTCACAATGGTATTGGACATGACATTGAAAACTGCTACAAAATCAAGCATCTTATTCAAGATCTCATTGAGAGTGGATAACTTAATATAGATAGATTAAACACTAAATTCGATCATAAGGCATTCAAGGAACCATTGCCAAAATATGAGAAGGGGGAAACCTCTAAAGCTAAAAATGGCAAAGCTAAGATCAACTACACCTACACAGATGCAGAGAATACTGTTAATATGCTTGAATTCATGGAAAAAAATGTCAATATGATGAGGGGTAGAGATCCCTATGATTATGATCTATATGTGGACTCTCCTCCTGTATTTGATGAAGAGCCTGTCGTGGTGCTAAGGGGTCCAAACTCTAGAGTGTCAAGCCCTCAATGTTGTCACATGAAGTCAAGGTCATGTTGTCATTAGAGGACCCAATTCAAGCCAATCAAGTAAACCTAAGAAAGTGGCATCCAACACCTTAAAACCAATAGTCAATCCAATGTCAAGCTATAGTCTTGTTGATCAGTTACAAAGAACCCCAGCTCAGATTTCAATCTTTGAGCTCTTAGAGTTGTCCCCGAGACATAAGAAAGTCCTTGAGGATTCTTTGCGCATGACGAATGTCCCCAACAACTTAGATGTCGATCAATTCCAGAACATGGTTAATCACATTGCTAGCCCTCATTACCTTACCTTTTCAAAGGATGATGATAAAGCCTTGATCCACCCGCACAATCTTGCTCTTCATATTGAGTTCATGATTCACAGAACCCATGTTAGGCACGTGTTGATAGATGGGGGAAGAGTTGGGTTATTCTGAAAAAGTCATAGATACCAGAAAAAAGATCACTATAAAAGCCTATGATGAGGCAGAAAGAAGTTCCAAGGGGTTGTCTATCCTTCCTGTTAGGATTGTCCTTGTTGAAAAAGATATTTTATTTCAAATAGTTGATGTGGGTCCCCTTGCATATAATATCTTACTCGGTAGACCATGGATTCATGATATGCAAGCGGTGGCGTCTACCTATCATCAATGTGTTAAGTTCACCTACAATGGAATAGAGATTTGTATACCTTGGGACAACACTTTATCTGTCAATTCAATTTCAGTAGGAACTCATGTTCCCCTCAATAGAGAAGCATAATATTTTGATGCAACCTTAGCTGAACGTAAAGACAAGCTCAAGTCAATAGACCTTGGCATAGGGGGGTATCAACTCAACTCCCTCACAACATTACCAGTTTGACCTAGGTCTTATTGAAATCCTTCACAAGAAAATAAACCTTCCTCTTTAGCTATGACTTTATTTGGCACATTTGTTGAGTCCTCAGTGCCTATCCAAGATGAGAAAGAAGAAACATTTTTTAGAGACTAGATCTATAGAGAAGAGAAATATATGCACAGTGAGAACTTCTCTCCCTCTCCTAAAGCTTATGGACAAGGGTATAATTTTGTTAGACAGATGTGCTATCCTAGACATGGCCCTCTTAATCATAGATTGGATGCTAGAGCTGAACCTCTTGATCATGCTCTTTTTGGACGCAAGTCTAAGAAGCCGATTGGCCTAGGATTTGCAAATCGCAATAAGCACAGTACTCCTATCCTTGATAATTCAGATAGTGAAGATGAACTAGAATACATTCCTAATTTGACAAATTAGCAAGACATGTGTGAAGATTGGGTTCCTTCCACTAATCTTCTTTGGGGAGATTCAGATGTTCCGGTCACCCATATGTCAGTTGCAACTTTAGAATATGAATCAGATGTAGAAGATCCTTTCAAAGAATGTCAAGGAAATAATCTTGTTCATTTAATGGGAAGAGAAGGTGCTACTCTTGATGACACTATACCTTCCACATCGAGATGTCCCAAACCTTCATGGTGTAAGCATCCTAGTCGCAGTTTAGACACAAGTTCATATGAGTATGAATGAGATTCCTTCTCTGAGTCTTCCACAGTTGATAGAGATATTGATGTTTTTCACACTTATAGTTCTCAACCCAAGGTAGCCAATGAGTCACGTGTAGGATTAGAGGATTTGAACCCACATGTTGCCTTAGTGGATGATTCTTACCTTGTTAGGACAAATCCTAATTTGGGTAGCTTAGAAGGATACTTGATGGACTCTAACTCTTCGGTCACTAGAAATAATATCATTCACATTTATAATCTTGAACCAGTTGTTGACCTACCACTTGTTTGTCCTGATCTCATTGATTGGACCCAACGCTATCAAGAACCTGAGCTCTTAACATTTCAAAATGATTATGAGATATCCTATTACCTAAATGCCCTTGAACCTGTAGTCTCTTCCACCGGCAAACCGGCTACCAGTATGATAGAGCTAGACATCAAGTACCTTAGTCACAAGATAAAAAGAAAATAAAATCAAAAGAATAGGAGTTCTGATAGCGAAAACCACATTGTGGCGGTGTCAGAACTGAAAAAAGTAAAAAGAAATGACGTATCCAAGGGTGAAAACCTCTCTGAGGCACCTAAGGATGAGGTACTTGATCATCTCCCTAGCTATTTTCAAGATCGATCTTCAGTTCTTATTGAACCAACACAAACAGTCAATTTGGGTACAGATGAGGCTCCACAAATACTACACTTGGTTGAGTCTTTTTTGCCACAAGAAAAAGAAGCTTACACTAAGTTCTTACAGAAAAAGAGGATCAACTTTGCGTGGACTTATTCAGATATGCCAAGGTTGGAAATTAATCTTATCATGCATCACTTGTCCATAGCTCCATATTTCAAACCAGTTAAACAAAAATTGAGAAAGATGCATCCTCACATAGCTCTTCTAGTCAAAGCAGAGTTAGAGAAACTCCTTGGTGAAAAATTCATAAGAGCTATCACCTATGCTGAATGCATATCAAATATTGTACTAGTTTCCAAACATGAAAAATCCATTAGAGTTTGCACAGATTTTAGAGATGTCAATAGAGCATGCCCAAAGGATGAATTTCCACTTCCCAATAAAGACATGATAGTGGATATGACTGTGGGTTATGAGATTTATTCCTTGATGGATGGTTTTTGCGGATACAATCAGATTAAGATAGCTCCTGAAGATCAAGAGAAGACTGCATTCACTTGTGCATGGGTTACCTATTGTTGGAACGTTATGCCTTTTGGATTGAAAAATTCAAGAGCCACCTATCAACGAGCTATGACAACCATTTTCATGACATGATGCATAAAAATATGGAATATTATGTGGATGACACCTTGGCCAAGTCTAAACAAAGAGACACACACTTAGATTATTTAGAAGTCATTCTAGATCGCATGGAAGAGTTTCAACTAAGGTTAAATCCTAAAAAGTGTGCATTTGGAGTCACCTCTGGAAAACTATTCAAATTTTTCATTTCAGCAAAAGGAATAGAGGTAGACCCTGAAAAAGTTGAAGCAATCATAGATATTCCACCTCCTAGAAACATTAGTCAAATGAGGAGTCTTCAAGGACGTCTTCAATCTGTAAGGAGTTTTATTTCACAATTGGCAGATAGAGCTCAACCCTTCAACAAGAACTTACATAAAGGAGTCAAATGTGTTTGGAATGAGGATTGTCAAAAGAGCATAGATCAAATCAAGAAGTACTTGGCCAATCCTCCCATTTTAATGCCTCCTATCCCAGGGAAACCACTTATTCTATATATTTCAGCGACAAAATTTCCTTGGGGGCATTACTAGTTGAACTTGATGACAATGGGAAAGAAAGAGAAATATACTACATTAGTTGTACTCTTGTTTCATATGAGGTTAACTACACTAGCATTAAGAAAGCTTGCCTTGCAATCATGTTTGCTTCCCAAAATTGCGACATTACATGCTTGTGCACACTATACACCTCATATCAAAAATAGATCCACTCAAGTATTTGCTAGGTAAGGTTGCCCTCATAGGTAGACTTGCTAAATGGATGATGATACTTTTAGAGTTTGACATAGAGTACATTGAGCGTAAAGAAATCAAAGGACAAGCCATAGCAGATCAATTGGCTGGTTTCCCAATTCAAGACACTGCACCTATTCAAGCTGACTTCCCAAATGAGCACCTCATGTATATGACTGAAAGAACATGGAAGATGTTCTTTGATGGATCCTTTATGCAAAATGGTCTAGGAGCTAGTGTATTGTTTGTTTCTCCTCATGGGTACACAATTCCTAAGTCTTAAAAGTTATTGTTCCCATGTACAAACAACATTCTTGAGTATGAAGCTTTAAAAAATGGACTTAAGATGGCCATAGAATGGAGAATCACATAGTTACACATCTATGGGAATTCATAGTTGATAATCAACCAAGTTAATGATGAATATTAAACAAAACATGAGAAAATGGTACCTTACAAGCAAATGGTTGATTCCTTGAAATGCTAATTTACATTTGTCACGTTTCAACAAATCTCTAGAGCAGAAAACAAAGAAACTGATGCTATGGCTACGCTTGCTTCACTCCTTTAGTTAGAGAAAAATGAATCCAGATTTGAATTCCTGGTGGAAGAGCTACATCACCCTATCTATGAATCCCAAGAAAGCCATATCATTTGTACCCTTGTTGGTCGTGAGTCATCCCGTTATGGTGTCATTTACTCATACCTTTGTGATGGCATTATACCTAAAACCTTTAACCGATCTGAAATCAGAAACCTTAACTGAAATGTCTCTCACCATTCCCTTATTGTTGGTGATTTGTATAGGAGGGGTTTAGATGGAACACTTCTTAGATGCTTAGAAAAGGAATAATCTGACCAAGCGATAGTTGACATTCACGAGGGCATCTATGGGGGACATTCCAATGGTCTTGCCATGGTTCGAAGGTTTCTTAGGGTGGGGTACTATTGGCCTATGATGCAGATTGATGCATTAAATTTTGCAAAGTCATGTGAAAAGTATCAAAAATATGGTAACCTGATACATACTCCAGGCAGGGAGCTCATTCCTTCTATATCTCATTGGCCATTTCAGCGCTGGGCCTTTGATCTTGTTGGGAAGATTCATCCCAACTCATCAGGTGGACACAAGTTTATTATCATGGCTACTGATTACTTCACTAAATGGGTAGAAGTTGTCCCACTTTATGTTGCCTCAGGCAAGACAGTCTCTCTATTCATTCTGAACCATATCATCTATCGATATGGAGTGCCTTCCAAGATTATCACTAACAATGGAGGCCAGTTCAAAAATAAGGACCTTAAACAACTTTGCAAGAAATTCAAGATTAAGTAACATTGGTCCTCCATTTACTTCCCACAAGGAAATGGTCAAGCAGAGGCATCAACCAAAACCATTCATAAAATCTTGCATAGAACAGTCTATAAGAATGGCAGAGATTGACACCTACAAATAAATCCAGCTTTATGGGCCTATAGAATGATTATTTGTACTCCTACTGGGGCTACTCCTTTTTCCCTTGCATATGGCACTAAAGCAGTGTTACCTTTGGAGGTTGAGATTCCTTCACTTAGAGTTTCCCTCAAAGGTCTAGTTACAGATGAAGACTACCGCGCCATGAGACTTCAAGAGTTAGAACTTCTAGATGAGAAACATCAGGCATCATTTGACCATATGAGGGTTTATCAAAAGTACATGTCCAAATCCTTCAACAAAAACGTTTTCCCTAGAGAATTCCAAGTGGGAGACCTTGTCCTACGTGAAAATCCCAAGAATCAACAACATAGAGATCAAAAGGGCAAATTTGAACCTAATTGGCTTGGATCTTACATCATTACAATAACTTTTGGGTCAGATACTTATTTACTGTCTACAACAGAGGGAGAGTAGCTCCCTAATCCTATCAATATCTTGCACCTGAAGAAGTTCTATCCATGATGCCCATTCTGTCTAGGGGCATCCTTTGTACATACTTATTGATCCTGAAAAAATCCAAAAAAAATGATATATTGTCAAAAATTCTAAAAATCAGAAAATGCCCTGAAAAAATGATCATCTTAGTGAAAACCTAGCAATAGGCGCCATGATGTATCTCCAAAAAAAATTCTATATTCCTAAAATACAAAAAAAAATCAAAAAATCAAAAAATTAAAAAAAATAGAAAAAGTGCCTTGGTGAAAACCTGGAAACAGGCGCCTTGGTAGCAAAAATTCAAAAAAATTATAAAAAGTCTCGAAAAAAAGAAGAAAAATATGAGAAAAATGAAAGAGAAAAAATTGTAATAAAATCCAAGTGGTGAAAGCCTAGAAACGGGCGCTACTTGAGGCCTTTGCACCCTTGTTTCTTAGCGCGTGTCCGTGACACTTAGCCTTTCTCCATCATGCCTTGTCCTTGTTGCCTTGGTTTGGAATTTGTCTTTGTCTTTGTCTAGGGGGCATAACTGTGTTAGCTTTTGTCTCTTGGATTCGTTAGTCTTTAGGACATCTCACAAATAGTGTTTTTCCACACCACCCCAACTGTATTTTTCAATACAACCCTTGACATCAAGTGTTTTTTCAACACTTACCGGTTCGTTCTTACCTAGTTTTATCATGTGATTTTACCTGCTTGCAAACATTCAATGCTTATCATCGGAACTCAGTATCAGTTAACACACTTAAATTTGTAAACACAATACCTAATGCTTGAGCTATGTCATGATCTTTTCTTTGTGTGTTGACTCTTTTTTATTTTTGTTGAGTGTCCTTGTCTAATAAGTCTCTCCGGGATGCATAGCTAGAGGACTTGGGGCATGGGGTATGTTTTTATTTTCTTCCTGCTTTATTCTTAACTATTTTTGCACAACCGTTCTTCTGGTCATCCTGGCCTCTATGCCTTGATGCGAGCGTGGTTTTGCTACATTAAATTGGGTAAGCTAACACCACAGTCATCTTGACCTTTATGTCTTTGATGCTTATGTTAGAATATTTCCACATTCGAATCTGATATAAATCACATTCATATCTTCATAGTTGCACTTGTGACTAGTGATGATTGTGTGATTTTCTGATGTCCATTAAAAATGGCCCAATGATGAAAATAAGTTCCTTAACATTCTCTAATGAATGATGAACACAAAGTCCTATGTTACAGTTGCTCTATTGCAAGTACACCTTTGCATTTTCATGTAGCTTGCATTGTTATACCTCATGTTAGTTTGCATTTTTAGACTGCATTATGAGTTTGCGAGGGTTTTCCTTCATCTTTCTTGTGGACTTTTAATAAACTGTGATCACATTCTGATCTTCATTTCCTTATCTTCTTTTGTGATCTCAATCAAAATTTTCTATCTTAAATAGTTGATTTATTTTGGGGCATTCTCTTTCTTAAAGAAAATCTTCTTTCTTCTCTCCATTTCTTTCCACCTCTTCCAAACTTCTATCTTCCATTCGCTTTCACGCCATTTCTTTTCTTCTAATTCAACCTTGGGGCATAATCTTTCAAGCTTGATGATCTACCTTGGTTATGTGATCTTTATATCTTTCAACTTACATCAAGAACCTTATCTTTAGTTCGATTTGATCAAATTTATGAATTTAATGTTTCTCCTCTATCTCATTTCAATTTCGATCACGAGGGGCAGTACCTATAAAACTTTAATCCTTGATTCAACTTTATCAATCCTATCAAGTGCTCCGCTTGGGGCAACCTTGCTTGAGATTCTTATCTTGGACATGTCAATTACCTATTTACAGGGGCATTGACCTTGTCTTTTTCAAACAGCTTAACTTTGTCTTGATGTGTTCCCATAAAGACCACATGTCTGGGTTGTTTTGTGATCCCAAATCGATATCACACTTCAATTGCATTCTTTGAATACATGTGTTCCCATAAAGATCACACATTAGTCAAAGAGGGGCAAATGTATGCACCGTAAAATGCTCGCCTGGACTATGGGCCCCCATTTATCAATTTATCAATTTATCAAATTCTCGAATCAATGCTTTGCAACATTTTCAATTCAGATCAATTTCCTTGATCAAATCGTAATTAATTCAATTATTTCAATATTTCCTAAGGTTTGATCATTTCATCAATTATCTTATTTAATTAAAAGAAAATAATCCCTTTTTATTAGATAAAATAATATTATTTAATTAAGATTCCTTTTTAATTAAATAATCTTATCTTATTTAATTAAATTCTCTCTTAATTAAATAATATTATCTCATTTAATTAATAATTAAATTAAATAATCTTATTTAATTAAAAAAAAATCTCTTTAAATTAAATAAAACCCCCACTTGAATCCCTCTTTGTTGAAAAAGGAAATAAATTAAATAAAAATAAATAAAGTTCCTTTTCTTCACACATCTTCCTAATTGGTGGGCTTTTTGCCTCTTAATCATAGCCTTTGATTTTTGCCTCTTAATCTCTAACCGTCCATTTCTCTTTATAAGGAAACCTCTCCTTCTCATTTGGGGATAGAAGATTTTATGCTAATGTTATGCTACAGGTTTGGAGAACAATTTTGGAGGAGATTTTGAGCACTTGAGCTTGGATATTGCAACTTCTCTCTTCTTGTCTTCTTCTTTCATGCCCGATGGCAATCCATTTAGATTAATTTTGCACTTGCATGTTAGATTAGTTTCATGTTTCCTTTCATAGATGAATCTTGCATTTGTATTTCCTTTCATAGAATAATCATGCATTGTTATCATATAGATTAATTTTCTTTCTTGCATTGTTATCATATAGAATAGCTTTCATTTACATGCATACTTGATGATCATGGAGACTAGCATTCTTTCTCTTCCTCTTTGAATCTCTCATTTTATGGTGTACTTGCATGGGCACAAAATAGGTCAATTTGAGGGCCTCCATTACAAACCCTTGCCCTCCATGAATAGAGAGCTATGATTCACCATTCAAGATCTCATTCTTGAGCAATCTTGGATACAATGATTCATAGAAGTGTGACACATTTTTAGCACAGAACAATGACCTATACCTTGATTTATGAAAGACACTCCTAATTATGACATTTCAATGCACCTAACTAAACATATTGTGATCACCTTACTAATTGAAAATTGTATAATTTGAAGGCATGTAAGTAACGTGTAGAGTGACAACATGAAATAGATTAATTTGCTAAAAAAATAATATAACTTACTCAAAATAATGTAATGTGAGAACATGAATTATGAATGCAATTAGAATAATGTAGACTGTGAACACCTTAATAAATGAAAACAATAAACTTTGAATGCACGTAAATAACTAAAAATATGAATACAATGGAGTAACATAACTAACGCATACACTGAACCCTAGCTTAATTTTAGAAAGCGTGATATAACTAACTGAAAATAGTGTAATGGGAGAACTTGAAATTTGAATTTGTCTAAGTAATGCATATAGTGAAAAACTTAGTAACTCAAAACAACATAATTTGAATGTGTCTAACTAATGCATACAATGAACACTTGCTAGATATATGAAAACATGAAATTAGTAACTGAAAAGTGTTATGCAAGAACAAGTAAAAATATATATGAACATACAGTAAGTAGACAAATATATAAAAAACACCAAATAAATGGTAGCTCAGGGTACCAACCTGAACAAGAGAAAAATATTCCAAAGGAGATCTGGATTCTGCAGAGAATAATGAACTAAACGCAAACAATATGGAATGATCAGGGCACAAACAAGGAATTTGCACTGAAAAAGATAAGTAAATTTCTTCTTATATGAATTAGTTCATTAATTTTTTGGTTCGTAAATTTGAATTTCAAATTAGAGTGTGAAAGAATTGGTCATTCATGTTGCGCTTGCACTTGCTTGGCATTTATTCTTTAACTCATACGATGGCTTCATCAATTCAAAGTTGTATTTTAAATTTGAATTATTATTAGCTTTATTTGATGAGTCTTCCACCATTAGCTATCTATGCAGGTACAAATGCAGATGGATTAATTTCTTGAGGATGTCATAGGATTTGTGGGTGAATGTGCAGATCAGATCATTGCAAGTTCAATTGTATAAAGATAAGCATCAAGGAGGTCACTCGCTAACATGGAGCTCATGTGCGCAGACGATCCTCAAGCTTTCATGCTTTATCATCAAGCATGGGAAGCTAGTAGCGGATGTAAGGATAATAAAAAGGATTTGACTGATCAATGACTGATCTCATACAAGATCATAATATGTACTAGTTCCCACGCAATCAGATGCCAACTGGTCAACCTAAGTCATGATGGAGGCAATGCTTGAGTACATACCTAGGTGCGCCTCCTTAGTCATAGACTCTTCAGCTCTAGTGTGGGCCTCTAAACCTTTTGGAAGAGCCAAAAGGTTTTGACCCACCAATACCCTCTTACTAGGTTGTTATGGTACATCAGGTCGTCTGAACTTATCTGTAAATCTGCCGCGCCTCTGACCCATGTGTCGTGGAAAGTCTATGTAATCAACATCATACCCTAAATGGAATTTTGCATACAATTGTTTTCAGAAATAGAGTGGCATGCCTCATCCTTTGGTGGCCACATATGATGGGCCGCCAACCATCTAGGATATATGAAGAGGGCCACGAGCTCATCCTTACACTTTGTCACTTTGTAATCTCTCACAACATTCTTCTCTAGGTAATCAGGTTCAAACATGGCCTCAACATTGGCCACTGAAATATCTAGTTCAACAGTCCTACATGTAATTGTCCTTGATACTGTACTAGCTAAGATCTGATAAACTGTTTCAATGGAGGTGTCATCATAGGGGTTGTATGATTCAACCTTCTAAATAATACTCATAAGCTCAGTGTGAATGGATGTCAACATTTCCCTATTAGGAGGACAACATTATTTTATAGCGTCCACTCTAGCTGAGCTAGAGCGGCATGCAATCTAGAAATAGTCCCATGTCTATGATTCTCCCTACTCTAGGGATTAACATGAGACGATGCTCGTGATGCATGGTCACTATCATGATGTACACTAGGCTCTAAACCACTGTATGCCATGATGTATAGATATGATAGACGATGCACAAATCTAGATAAAAATGCAAGTGCGCACATGTACATTAAATAGAATTAACAAAATAGTTCATGTATATACATATATGTGTTGTATGTACTAACTATACATTCGAATCAGATCCAAAATTAAACATTAACCATATAAACATTACAAACCTCAAGTAAATTAAAAATGAAATATTTCATTAAGCCCTAAGACATTCAAATCATTACTTATTTAAACATCCCCTTAAAACATTCAAATCATTAAACATATTACAGATCCCCTTAAAATATATTCATATCATAAAATGTATACATAAATTTTGCATCACATACATTGAACAAAAAGATTAAAAACCTTGTAAATTAAAAAGAATTCAATTTCCCTAAGGCATTCAAATCATTACATAGTACATCTCCTTAAGATGTATTGAATCATTACATATTAAATCCATATAGTGAAATTTTAGTCTTTTAATGGTTCAATGTATAGTTCTGATTAATGTTGATGTTCAAAGGTTCTTTGAATGGCTAAAACATTTCTACAACAGATCTGTAAGGTGGAAGAATATGGATGGTCTTTAGATAGTGTTTTGAACAATGGGGATTAGCACCTAAAAGAGACCCTATGCCACATTTAACAACTTAGATTTAATTGTAATGATAAGGAATGTAGATATGGAAATGTTTGCAAAGGATAATGGATTAAAATACATACCTCCAAAAAATAATCTGTTGAAAACCTTTTCAAACAGTCTCAGAAACTGTTGATTTCTGCATTCCTAAAGGGAAACTGTGAGATCTACAAAACCTAGAAATGTTTTTACTTTCTGATTTAGTTCAACCTTCACCTCTTTGGCGGGGTGCAATTGTGCCCCAAATGTTGAACCTTGACCTACACTGTTCTAACGGAAATTATGTTCGCGGATCCCGAAAGTTGGCCGGAAAGGGTATCCAAATTTGCTCATAAATTATTTGTTCCATACCTGTACATGCAAGAAAAATGGTTTTGTTTGTTGGGGGGAGATGGGTTTGCCTTGGTCAAACCCCAAATTTGGAATTAACCTTATAATATAATTGAAATTTCATGAGTAAACAAAGAAAATTAACGAATTCACCTTGCTTGTATAGAAAACCTTGTGGAGGATTCGAATCCTTGAATCCACAAGTATGTAAGTACCAAATGAATATAGAATGTAGACTTTAGGATGTAGGATGTCTCAAATCAATTTCTTTTGGATCTTCAAAATCAATCTTGAATGGATCTTGGAAGAAGAGGAGGCTTGCATGGATTTGGATGGAGAAATCTTCAACACGAGAGCTCCATAGAGCTTTGAATCCTTCAATGGCTACTAATGAATCTCCTTGATGAATTAAATGCTTGAATGTATTTGAATGCTTGAATGCTTGAGAGTAGCTGCTTGCTTCAATATATCATGCATAGAGTTGTCTTAGATGATTCTTTCTTATGCTTGGTTTATGGTTCTTCAAGTCTTGCCTCTTAGCTTGTCTTTCACACTTAGCTTTCACTTAGAGAAAATGAGAGGAGAAAGCTTCCTTATATACAAATCTTGGGCACAATATTCTAGATAGGCCTACATAGGAGAATTAAATTCCAATTAGACCTATACCCCTAGAAGTGGACTTATATTAAATGTAATTTCAAGATTCATTTCCTCAAAGACTGAAATAGATGACCCAGAAGCGGGAATTATATCTTTCCGAAGCCCGATATCCGAAACCTTGGGATCCTAAAATTTGGACCCTGGATCAAGGTCAAGGTCGACCTTGACCTAGGTCAGGTTCAAGGTTGACCTTGACCTAGGTCAGGTTCAAGGTTGACTTTGACCTAGGTCAAGGTCAAGTTTGACCTTGACCTAGGTCAGGGTCGAGGTTGACCTTGACCCTGAGGTCAAGAATCTCAGAATCACAGAACAGGGTGCCAGAAAAGGTAGGAGAAAAGTGGAAAATAGGATAGAATCAGGGGGAGAAGCCAGATCCAATTCAAAGACCCATTCAACGCATTTTCCATGACCCCAAACCACTTACTTGGAGGGCTAAACTAGTCCAAAATGGAAGTGCTTCCATTTTTTGACGATATATTTAGCCCCCACTTTAGCAAGAGTATGGACTCAATGAAAACTCTTGGTCAAGGAGATCATAAAGAAAAGATAATCTTATTGAAATCAAAAGGGACAAAGCAATGCTCAAGCCCCCAGGGGCTCAAGTCTTTGTCAACACTAAGATCATGATAAGAGAGACATCACCAGTCAAAGAGAAAAAGAGAGAGGGTGTTATTAGCTCGCCCAATAAGATGTGTGTATCTCACTGTGCACCACAAAAAGGATAGGATGACCCACCAAGTGAGAACTTGGTAGTCACCCCATAAAGTTGTGCACCTTCTGGCAGCTTTGTGCATGTATGTAGTGCATCTTCCTACGGCTTTTATGAAGTGCCCAGGGATCCATATCCTCATATCACCATGGAATACATTTGTAAAATGTGTATCTCTTTAGGATTTAGCAACTTATGTGCATTACCTTTCGAGGATTTAGCATATTGAATTATAATTGAATGTGTATCTCGTCAGGATTTAGCAACTTATGTGTGTTACCTTTAGAGGATTTAGCATGCTGTAAAACAAAAGGTTAGAACAAAAATACAATAATATAGAATGAGGGAGGCCATATATATGCCCCCCTCCTTAAGATGGAAAAATACATACTATTTTGACATGTTAAGGAAAGAAAATAACACGGATAAATCCTTCTTCAACATCAAGACAATATCCATAGACAACACCCAGTCCAAGCCAAGAAGGTCACAGCTCCTATGAGGCCATGGAAGGGACAAATGCAAAGAGATATCATGCAAGAAGTGAAAAAGTAACCCTTGTGAGGGATAGCACACTGTTCAGTTTCCAAGGTGAGAGATTTATCAACCATGGAAACTCAATGTTGAACAATGAAATAGGTTATGATCAAGGACATAGATCCTCAATCCAAACCAAAATTTTCATGTATGATTGGATATCACATAATAGATAGATACTGCTTAACCAAGGGAAAAGTGGATCCTGAAAAGATAGAAAAGAAGGAGATGGCATCCTTGTCCCCCAAGTGTAGGAACAAGGATGAAAGGGGACCTATTATATTTCTCACAACACTATGCAAGACAATGAGCTCCCAAGGATTAGGCTAACATTGTTTACATAATGTGGAGCTCCATAAATGTTATTTAGAGAAAATAGGATTGAAATACAACTCATTGCCACATGATATATAAATAACTTTACTATCAATTAACTGCCTAATATTATAATGTAAAGCTTTACATTCATTAGTAGAGTGATCATGAAATCTATGATACAAACAAAAATGAAGAGTCTTCAAGTGTGGACTACATTTCTTTTTGCGTTTATGTCTAGTAATCATCTTAGCGCGAAGGAGTTTAGGCAAAAGAACTTCTTGGTCAAAGTCCTTCATAGGTTCATCATGTTTTGAAGTGTTATTTGAGATGTTGTGTTGTTGAGGATTAAATCCCAATCCATAAGAATGCTCATGCCCCCCATTATGTAAGGGCATTTGAATTCCATGTTTATGCTTACCACATCCTTGACCATGGAATCCTTGTTTAACTAGTAAATGATAACCAAGACCATAACAAGAAGCCATATGAGAAGGATTCAATGGAAATTCAGTAGTCAGTATGTCATCATTAGTAGGTTTGAAAAATTCATAGTTGGTAGAAGCAGTGAAAAAGTTATTACGAAGGGCATTAGAAGTAGAAGCAAAATCTTGTTGTTCAAACTCTCTTTGTTGCTTCATAAAATCAAGATCAGAAACCTTATACTCTCTAATAAAGGTAGGATTAAAATTGAAGGTTCCCCAATCATCTCTAGGAAGAGCATTAGGGGAAGAAGGATTACTATTAGGAATATGAGTATTGTGGGTTTGAATATTCAAACAAGGATTTGGTGCATCATCCACATGAAGTGTATACACCATGTTGTTGTGAATAAACTTGAATTTATGGTGAAGGGTGGAAGGAAAAACATGCATCTCATGCAACCAAGGTCTACCCAAAAGGAGGTTATAATTAATAGGTTCAGGCATAACATGAAAAGGAGTATTAAGGATGACTAGACCTACTTTGATACGTAAAGTAATGATGCATCAATGTTATCAAAGCCACGTATAGGAATATTGTCAGGTTGAATAGTTAAAAGATCAGCTTTAATCGCTTTGAGCATGTCTATGCTACAAATATTAAGCCCAGATCTATTATCAATCAATGTCATATGAATGATACTCTTATTGATAGTAACAACAACAATAAGAGTGTCATATTGATTTTGTACTTCTTTAGAAGGTAAATCCTTTTGAGTAAATACAATGTCAGGAGGACCTAGGGTAGCATGCATGCATTATAAGAAGGCATTGATGTTCTCTTGATTAGGAGGTGTAGTGGGAAGAGTTGCTAGAGATTTTTTCAAGGCTTCATGAGAGGTAGGTGAAGTTTGAAGAAGCTCCCATAAAGAAATCTTGGTAGGGTTATTGCGCAATTGGTTTATCAAATCATAATCCTGGCTAGGAAGACGGGGTGGAGAAGGAAGAGTGGGTTGAGAAGGTCGTAAAGAAGTAGGAACCACCGGATTGGATTGAGGGTTATTCCTTGTACAATAGGTGTGAGCTACCAAATCTTGATCATTCAAAAGACTCTAAAGACTCTATAGGTTTACCTTTGATAGTAATGCGAGGACAAGCTTTTATAGTCAACAAGGGTTTTGTATAGACCATGTTAGCTATCTCAACACTACAAATAGATTCACAAGAAGGAAGTAGAGAAGAAATCTTAAGAGGAGATGTGGTAGGATCTTGACTCTCCATAAGATCATCACTAAGAGGGAGAGAATTAAGGGAACTCATATCATTCTCCACTAATGCCTCGTCACTGGAAGGAATCCCAAATGGAGATAAAGTATCTATAATGTCTTTTTCTTTCTCTAAAATGACTGCATAAGGGGAGTGTGTTTTAGAAAAAGAGTCACCATCATGTATGAATAAGTCATCCATTAATAAATCACCCTCTTGTATCAAAGCTTCTTCACGAGGAGGGGATAAACCAATGTCTTTATCCAAGGGTTCATTCCAAAAAGTAGAATCATCCACAATGGCTTCACGAGGAAGAGAGTAATCAACATCCAAATCCAAAGGTTCGTCCCAAATAGGAGGATTAGCATCCCTATCAATAAAGCACATTGTAGGAGTGCCATAAATCACTAAAGCCTGAAGCCTAAAGGGGAAAGAAGGTAAATTATATTCTAAAGTAGGCTCATAGAAAAGACATATATTAGGAGAAGAATTAACATTAATCCTCAACTAATCTCCATAAAGAGAAATATGATGGAGAGAAAGATTAAATTCATCCTCACGCTCTAATATATCCTTACAAGGTAATACAAGAGAGGACAAAGCAACATCACACACACTAAATAAAGTCTTTCTAGGTGTAATATTATGCAATGGTAAGCTAAGAGGAAGATGTTGTTTAATCCCAAAAGTTATAAAAGGATGTTTGGAAAACACTTGAAACAACTTGTGCAACATGATAACGAATAAACAAATGCATAGAAAATAAATTTAAATATGTCCAAATGCATTCAAATGAAATCTATAAGCATGAAAAATGTAAATGTTTTTGTATTTTTAAAGAAATGTTATGATTTTTTTATTTTTGACATATCAATGCAAGAGCATAAAAGAAATCTACTTTTAAATGCATGTAAAATCTAACATAAAATGCAAATCTAACACCAAAAAAGAAAGAGTTGTCTATTGCAGGTTCACCAAAATGTAAGGTGAAAAATATGGATAGGGTTTAGATCAATGGAGATTTGCTCATAAAAGTGACCCTATGCACATATTATCCACATTACATTTAATTGTTATGATAAGGAATGTAGATCTGGAATTTTTTTCAAAGGATAATGGAATAAAATACATACCTCCAAAAAAGAATCTGTTAAAAAGCTTATCAAACGGTCTCAGAGACTGTTGATTTTTGTGATCCAGAACCGAAACTGTGAGATCTACAAAACCCAAAAAAAAAATTCTTTTCAGAGTTAGGTCGACCTTGACCTCTTTGGCGGGGTGCAATTGTGCCCCTAAATGTTCAACCTTGACCTGTACTGCTCTTACGGAAATTCTGTTCATGGATCCTGAAAGTTGGCCGAAAAGGTTATTCAAATCTGCTCTTAAATTCTCTATTCTGTACCTGCAAGAAAAATGGTTTTGTTTGTTGGGGGGAGGGATTTGCCTTGGTAAAACCCCAATTTTTTAATTAACCTTATAATATAATTGAAATTGCATAAGTAAACAAAGCAAATAAACGAATTCACCTTGCTTGTATAGAAACCCTTGTGGAGGATTTGAATCCTTGAATCCACAAGTATGTACACACCAAATGAATGTAGAATGTAGAATGTAGGATGTAGGATGTAGGATGTCTCAAATCAATTACTTTTGGATCTTCAACACCAATCTTGAATGGATCTTAGAAGAAGAGGAGGCTTGCATGGATGTGGATGGAGAAATCTTTAACAAGAGAGCTCCATAGAGCTTTGAATCCTTCAATGGCTACCAATGGATCTCCTTGATGAATTGAATGCTTGAATTCTTGAGAGTAGATGCTTTCTTAAATATATCATACATAGAGTTGTCTTAGATGATTCGTGCTTATGCTTGGTTTATGGTTCTTCAAGTCTTGCCTCTTAGCTTGTCTTTCACACTTAGCTTTTACTTAGAGAAAATGAGAGGAGAAAGCTTCCTTATATACAAATATAGGGCACAATCTTCTAGAGAGGCCTACATATGAGAATTAAATTTCAATTAGACCTATACCCCTATAAGTGGACCTATATTAAATATAATTTCAAGATTCATTTCCTTGAAGACCGAAACTGCTGACCCAGAAGCGGGAATTAAATCTTTACGAAGCCCAATATCCAGAAACCTTGGGATCCTAAAATTTGGACCCTAGGTCAAGGTCGAGGTTGACCTTGACCTAGATCAGGGTTGAGGTCGACCTTGACCCAGAAGGTCGACCTTGACCCTGAGGTCAAGAATCTCAGAATCACAGAGCAGGGTGCCAGAAAAGATAGGAGAAAAGTAGAAAATAGGGCAGAATCAGGGGAAAAGCCAGATCCAAGTCAAAGACCCATTCAAGGCATTTGACATGACCTCAAACCACTTACTAGGAGGGCTAAATGTTAGAAAGGAAAAATAAATATGTAAATAAGCAATACCAGGAAAGAATCTAAGCGAGTTAATGCATGAAAAGATATTACCATAAGATAGGAGAGAGAAAGCTTCAAGATCCAACACCATGAGACAAGATATTTGA